>CM050165.1:191709562-191932062 GCA_027410445.1 Discoglossus pictus
GAGAGAGAGAGACTGAGATTGAGAGAGCTTAAGATTGAGAGAGATTGAGATTGATTGAGATTGATTGAGATTGAGAGAGATTGAGAGAGATTGAGATTGAGATTGAGAGATTGAGATTGAGAGAGTGTGAGATTGAGAGAGATTGATTGAGATTGAGAGAGATTGAGAGAGAGAGGTTGAGAGAGAGAGATTAAGAGATAGATTGAGATTGAGAGAGATTGAGATTGAGAGAGATTAAGATTAAGAGAGATTGAGATTGATTGAGATTGAGATTAAGATTGATTGAGATTGAGAGATATTGAGAGATTTAGATTGAGAGAGAATGAGATTGAGAGAGATTTAGATTGAGATTGATTGAGATTGAGAGAGATTGAGATTGAGAGAGATTGAGATTGAGAGACATTGGGATTGAGATTCAGAAAGATTGAGATTAAGAGAGATTGAGATTGAGATTGAGAGAGATTGAGATTGAGATTGAGAGATATTAAGATTGAGAGAGATTGAGCTTGAGAGAGATTGAGATTGAGAGAGATTAAGATTGAGATTGAGAGAGATTGAGATTGAGAGATTGAGATTAAGATCGAGAGATTGAGATTGAGATTGAGATTGAGAGAGATTGAGATTAAGAGACATTGGGATTGAGATTGAGACATATTGAGATTGAGAGAGATTGAGCTTGAGAGAGATTAAGAAAGATTGAGATTGAGATTGAGAGAGATTGAGATTAAGATCGAGAGATTGAGATTGAGAGAGATTGAGATTGAGATTGAGAGAGATTGAGATTGAGAAAGATTGAGACTGAGAGATTGAGAGAGATTGAGATTTAGATTGAGATTGAGAAAGATTGAGATTGAGATTGAGAGAGATTGAGAGAGATTGACAGAAATTGAGATTGAGAGAGATTGAGATTGAGATTGAGAGAGATTGAGATTGAAAGAGATTGAGATTAAGATTGAGAAAGATTGAGATTGAGAGAGATTGAGATTGAGAGAGATTGAGATTGAGATTGACAGAGATTTCTACACATATTTGCAATACACATAAGTGTTCCAAACTACTTCTTCAATGGGGCTTGACAAGAACTTATTTTCAGAGATTGAGATTGAGAGAGATTAAGATTGAGAGAGATTGAATTTGAGAGAGATTGAGATTAAGAGAAATTGAGATTGAGAGAGATTGAGATTGAGAGAGATTGAGATTGAGAGAGATTGAGATTGATTGAGATTAAGAGAGATTGAGATTGAGATTGAGAGAGATTTCTACACATATTTGCAATACACATAGGTTTTCCAAACTGCTTCTTTAATGGGGCTTGACAAGAACTTATTTTCAGAGATTGAGATAGAGAGAGATTGAGATTGAGAGATTGAACTTGAGAGAGATTGAGATTGAGAGAGATTGAGATTCAGATTGAGAGTGATTGAGATTGAGAGAGATTAAGATTGAGAGAGATTGAGATTGAGAGAGATTGAGAGAGATTGAAAGAGATTGAGATTTAGATTGAGATTGAGAGAGATTAAGACTGAGATTGAGAGAGATTGAGAGAGATTGAGAGAGATTGAGATTGAGAGAAATTGAGAGAGATTGAGATTGAGAGAAATTGAGATTGAGAGAGATTGAGATTGAGAGAGATTGAGATTGATTGAGATTTAGATTGAGAGAGATTGAGATTGAGAGAGATTTCTACACATATTTGCAATACACATAGGTGTTCCAAACTGCTTCTTCAATGGGGCTTGAAAAGAACTTATTTTCAGAGATTGAGATTGAGAGAGATTAAGATTGAGAGAGATTGAACTTGAGAGAGATTGAGATTGAGAGAAATTGAGATTGAGAGAGATTGAGAGAGATTAAGATTAAGAAAGATTGAGATTGAGATTGAGAGAGATTGCGATTGAGATTGAGAGAGATTGAGATTGAGAGCGTTTGATAGATTGAAAGAGATTACGATTTAGATTGAGATTGGGAGAGATTGAGATTGAGATTGAGAGAGATTAGGAGAGATTGAGAGAGATTGAGATTGAGAGAAATTGAGAGAGATTGAGATTGAGAGAGATTGAGATTGAGAGAGATTGAGATTGAGAGAGATTGAGAGAGATTGAGAGAGATTGAGATTGAGAGAGCTTGAGATTGAGATATATTGAGATTGAGAGAGATTGAGATTGAGATTGAGAGAGATTGAGATTGAGAGAGATTGAGATTGACAGAGTTTGAGAGATTGAGAGAGATTTAGAATTAGATTGAGATTGAGAGAGATTGAGATTGAGATTAAGAGAGATTGAGAGAGATTGAGATTGAGAGAGATTGAATGAAATTGAGAGAGATTGAGATTGAGAGAGATTGAGATTAAGATTGAGAGAGATTGAGAGAGATTGAGATTGAGAGAGATTGAGAGAGAGAGATTGAGAGAGAGAGAGAGACTGAGATTGAGAGAGCTTAAGATTGAGAGAGATTGAGATTGATTGAGATTGATTGAGATTGAGAGAGATTGAGAGAGATTGAGATTGAGAGATTGAGATTGAGAGAGTGTGAGATTGAGAGAGATTGATTGAGATTGAGAGAGATTGAGAGAGAGAGGTTGAGAGAGAGAGATTAAGAGATAGATTGAGATTGAGAGAGATTGAGATTGAGAGAGATTACGATTAAGAGAGATTGAGATTGATTGAGATTGAGATTAAGATTGATTGAGATTGAGAGATATTGAGAGATTTAGATTGAGAGAGATTGAGATTGAGAGAGATTTAGATTGAGATTGATTGAGATTGAGAGAGATTGAGATTGAGAGAGATTGAGATTGAGAGACATTGGGATTGAGATTCAGAAAGATTGAGATTAAGAGAGATTGAGATTGAGATTGAGAGAGATTGAGATTGAGATTGAGAGATATTAAGATTGAGAGAGATTGAGCTTGAGAGAGATTGAGATTGAGAGAGATTAAGATTGAGATTGAGAGAGATTGAGATTGAGAGATTGAGATTAAGATCGAGAGATTGAGATTGAGATTGAGAGAGATTGAGATTAAGAGACATTGAGATTGAGATTGAGAGATATTGAGATTGAGAGAGATTGAGCTTGAGAGAGATTAAGAAAGATTGAGATTGAGATTGAGAGAGATTGAGATTAAGATCGAGAGATTGAGATTGAGAGAGATTGAGATTGAGATTGAGAGAGATTGAGATTGAGAAAGATTGAGACTGAGAGATTGAGAGAGATTGAGATTTAGATTGAGATTGAGAAAGATTGAGATTGAGATTGAGAGAGATTGAGAGAGATTGACAGAAATTGAGATTGAGAGAGATTGAGATTGAGATTGAGAGAGATTGAGATTGAAAGAGATTGAGATTAAGATTGAGAAAGATTGAGATTGAGAGAGATTGAGATTGAGAGAGATTGAGATTGAGATTGATTGAGATTGAGAGAGATTGAGATTGAGATTGACAGAGATTTCTACACATATTTGCAATACACATAAGTGTTCCAAACTACTTCTTCAATGGGGCTTGACAAGAACTTATTTTCAGAGATTGAGATTGAGAGAGATTAAGATTGAGAGAGATTGAATTTGAGAGAGATTGAGATTAAGAGAAATTGAGATTGAGAGAGATTGAGATTGAGAGAGATTGAGATTGAGAGAGATTGAGATTGATTGAGATTAAGAGAGATTGAGATTGAGATTGAGAGAGATTTCTACACATATTTGCAATACACATAGGTGTTCCAAACTACTTCTTCAATGGGGCTTGACAAGAACTTATTTTCAGAGATTGAGATTGAGAGAGATTAAGATTGAGAGAGATTGCATTTGAGAGAGATTGAGATTAAGAGAAATTGAGATTGAGAGAGATTGAGATTGAGAGAGATTGAGATTGAGATTGAAAGAGATTGAGATTGAGATTGAAAGAGATTGAGAGAGATTAAGAGAGATTGAGATTGTGAGAGATTGAGATTAAGATTGAGAGAGATTGAGATTGAGATTGAGAGAGATTTCTACACATATTTGCAATACACATAGGTGTTCCAAACTGCTTCTTCAATGGGGCTTGACAAGAACTTATTTTCAGAGATTGACATTGAGAGAGATTGAGATTAAGAGAGATTAAGTTTAAGAGAGATTGAGATTGAGATTGAGAGACATTGAGATTGAGAGAGATTGAGATTGCGATTGAGAGAGATTGAGATTGAGAGAGATTGAGAGAGATTGAGAGAGATTGAGATTGAGAGAGATTGAGATTGAGAGAGATTGAGCTTGAGAGAGATTGAGAATGAGAGAAATTGAGATTGAGAGATATTGAGATTAAGATTGAGAGAGATTGAGATTACGAGAGATTGAGATTGACAGAGTTTGAGAGATTGAGAGAGATTGAGAGAGATTGAGATTGAGAGAGATTGAGATTGAGAGAGATTGAGCTTGAGAGAGATTGAGATTGAGAGAAATTGAGATTGAGAGATATTGAGATTGAGATTGAGAGAGATTGAGATTACGAGAGATTGAGATTGACAGAGTTTGAGAGATTGAGAGAGATTGAGATTTAGATTGAGATTGAGAGAGATTGAGAGAGATTGAGAGAGATTGAGAGAGATTAAGATTGAGAGAGATTGAGATTGAGAGAGATTGAGAGAGATTGAGATTAAGATTGAGAGAGATTGAGAGAGATTGAGAGAGATTGAGATTGAGAGAGATTGAGATTGATATTGAGATTGAGAGAGATTTCTACACATATTTGCAATACACATAGGTGTTCCAAACTGCTTCTTTAATGGGGCTTGACAAGAATTTATTTTCATAGATTGAGATTGAGAGAGATTGAGATTGAGAGTGATTGAACTTGATAGAGATTGATATTGAGATTGAGAGAAATTGAGATTGAGAGTGATTAAGATATAGATTGAGAGAGATTGAGATTGAGAGTGATTGAGATTGAGAAAGAATGAGATTGAGAGAGTTTGAGATTGAGAGAGATTGAGAGAGATTGAAATAGATTGAGAATTAGATTGAGATTGAGAGAGATTGAGAGAGATTGAGAGAGATTGAGAGAGATTGAGATTGAGAGAAATTGAGAGAGATTGAGATTGAGAGAAATTGAGATTGAGAGAGATTGAGATTGAGAGAGATTGAGATTGATTGAGATTTAGATTGAGAGAGATTGAGATTGAGAGAGATTTCTACACATATTTGCAATACACATAGGTGTTCCAAACTGCTTCTTCAATGGGGCTTGACAAGAACTTATTTTCAGAGATTGAGAGTGAGAGAGATTAAGATTGAGAGAGATTGAACTTGAGAGAGATTGAGATTGAGAGAAATTGAGATTGAGAGAGATTGAGAAAGATTAAGATTAAGAAAGATTGAGATTGAGATTGAGAGAGATTGCGATTGAGATTGAGAGAGATTGAGATTGAGAGAGTTTGAGAGATTGAAAGAGATTACGATTTAGATTGAGATTGAGAGAGATTGAGATTGAGATTGAGAGAGATTAAGAGAGATTGAGAGAGATTGAGATTGAGAGAAATTGAGAGAGATTGAGAGAGATTGAGATTGAGAGAGATTGAGAGAGATTGAGAGAGATTGAGATTGAGAGAGTTTGAGATTGAGAGATATTAAGATTGAGAGAAATTGAGATTGAAAGAGATTGAGATTGAGAGAGATTGAGATTGAGAGAGATTGAGATTGACAGAGTTTGAGAGATTGAGAGAGATTTAGATTTAGATTGAGATTGAGAGAGATTGAGATTGAGATTAAGAGAGATTGAGAGAGATTGAGATTGAGAGAGATTGAATGAGATTGAGAGAGATTGAGATTGAGAGAGATTGAGATTAAGATTGAGAGAGATTAAGAGAGATTGAGAGAGATTGAGATTGAGAGAGATTGAGATTGATATTGAGATTGAAAGAGATTTCTACACATATTTGCAATACACATAGGTGTTCCAAACTGCTTCTTTAATGGGCCTTGACAAAAACTTATTTTCAGAGATTGAGATTGAGAGAGATTGAGATAGAGAGATTGAACTTGAGAGAGATTGAGATTGAGATTGAGAGAAATTGAGATTGAGAGAGATTAAGATTGAGATTGAGAGAGATTGTGATTGAGAGAGATTGAGAGAGATTGAAAGAGATTGAGATTGAGAGAGATTGAAAGAGATTGAGATTTAGATTGAGATTGAGAGAGATTGAGACTGAGATTGAGAGAAATTGAGAGAAATTGAGATAGAGAGAAATTGAGATTGAGAGAGATTGAGCTTGAGAGAGATTGAGATTGAGAGAAATTGAGATTGAGAGAGATTGAGATTGAGATTGAGAGAGATTGAGATTACGAGAGATTGAGATTTACAGAGTTTGAGAGATTGAGAGAGATTGAGATTTTGATTGAGATTGAGAGAGATTGAGATTGAGATTAAGAGAGATTGAGAGAGATTGAGATTGAGAGAGATTGAGAGAGATTGAGAGAGATTGAGATTGAGAGTGATTGAGAGAGATTGAGAGAGACTGAGATTAAGATTGAGAGAGATTGAGAGAGATTGAGAGAGATTGAGATTGAGAGAGATTGAGATTGAGAGAGATTGAGATTGAGAGAGATTGAGATTGATTGAGATTGAGAGAGATTGAGATTGAGATTGAGAGAGATTTCTACACATATTTGCAATACACATAGGTGTTCCAAACTGCTTCTTCAATGGGCCTTGACAAGAACTTATTTTCAGAGATTGAGATTGAGAGAGATTGAGATTGAGAGATTGAACTTGAGAGAGATTGAGATTGAGATTGAGAGAAATTGAGATTGAGAGAGATTAAGATTGAGATTGAGAGAGATTGAGATTGGGATTGAGAGTGATTGAGATTGAGAGAGATTAAGATTGAGAGAGATTGAGATTGAGAGAGATTGAGAGAGATTGAAAGAGATTGAGATTTAGATTGAGATTGAGAGAGATTGAGACTGAGATTGAGAGAGATTGAGAGAGATTGAGAGAGATTGAGATTGAGAGAAGTTGAGAGAGATTGAGATTGAGAGAAATTGAGATTGAGAGAGATTGAGATTGAGAGAGATTAAGATTGATTGAGATTGAGAGAGATTGAGATTGAGAGAGATTTCTACACATATTTGCAATACACATAGGTGTTCCATACTGCTTCTTCAATGGGGCTTGACAAGAACTTATTTTCAGAGATTGAGATTGAGAGAGATTAAGATTGAGAGAGATTGAACTTGAGAGAGATTGAGATTGAAATTGAGAGAAATTGAGATTGAGAGAGATTGAGAGAGATTAAGATTGAGAAAGATTGAGATTGAGATTGAGAGAGATTGCGATTGAGATTGAGAGAGATTGAGATTAGGAGAGAGTTTGAGAGAGATTGAAAGAGATTAAGATTTAGATTGAGATTGAGAGAGATTGAGATTGAGATTGAGAGAGATTAAGAGAGATTGAGAGAGATTGAGATTGAGGGAAATTAAGAGAGATTGAGATTGAGAGAGATTGAGATTGAGAGAGATTGAGATTGATTGAGATTGAGAAAGATTGAGATTGAGAGAGATTTCTACATATATTTGCAATACACATAGGTGTTCGAAACTGCTTCTTCAATGGGGCTTGACAAGAACTTATTTTCAGAGATTGAGATTGATATTGATTGAGATTGAGAGAGATTGAGATTGAGATTGAGAGAGATTTCTACACATATTTGCAATACACATAGGTGTTCCAAACTGCTTCTTCAATGGGGCTTGACAAGAACTTATTTTCAGAGATTGAGATTGCGAGAGATTAAGATTGAGAGAGATTGAACTTGAGAGAGATTGAGATTGAAATTAAGAGAAATTGAGATTGAGAGAGATTAAGAGAGATTAAGATTGAGAAAGATTGAGATTGAGATTGAGAGAGATAGCGATTGAGATTGAGAGAGAATGAGATTGAGAGAGATTGAGATTAAGATTGAGAGAGATTAAGATTGAGAGAGTTTGAGAGAGATTGAAAGAGATTAAGATTTAGATTGAGATTGAGAGAGATTGAGATTGAGATTGAGAGAGATTGAGATAGAGAGAAATTGAGAGAGATTGAGATTGAGAGAGATTGAGATTGAGAGAGATTGAGATTGAGAGAGATTGAGATTGATTGAGATTGAGAGAGATTGAGATTGAGATTGAGAGAGATTTCTACACATATTTGCAATACACATAGGTGTTCCAAACTGCTTCTTCAATGGGGCTTGACAAGAACTTATTTTCAGAGATTAAGATTAAGAGAGATTAAGATTGAGAGAGATTTAACTTGAGAGAGATTGAGATTGAGATTGAGAGAAATTGAGATTGAGAGAGATTGAGATTGAGATTGAGAGAAATTGAGATTGAGAGAGATTGAGATTGAGATTGAGAGAGATTGAGATTAAGAGAGATTAAGATTGAGATTAAGAGAGATTGAGATTGAGATTGAGAGAGATTGAGATTGAGAGAGATTGAGAGAGATTGAAAGAGATTGAGATTTAGATTGAGATTGAGAGAGATTGAGATTGAGAGAGATTGAGAGAGATTGAAAGAGATTGAGATTTAGATTTAGATTTAGATTGAGAGAGATTAAGAGAGATTGAGAGAGATTGAGATTGAGAGAGATTGAGATTGGGATTGAGAGAGATTGAGATTGAAAGAGATTGAGATTAAGATTAATAGAGATTGGGATTGAGATAGATTAAGAGAGATTGAGATTGAGAGAGATTAAGATTGAGATTGAGAGAGATTGAGATTGAGAGAGTTTGAGAGAGATTGAAAGAGATTGAGATTTAGATTGTGTGATGGAGTGCCACTAGGGGTCACAAGAGAGCTCTGTAAGAGAATGAAAGGGGTTAATTCCATTCAGTTATCAGTGGCTAAATGGAAGCAGCCTGGCTGTGAACTGCTTTTAAAAGCAGCAGAGAGATGGGTGGAGTTTCTCTCACTTAGGCTGGGGCCTAAGAGCCGTGGGCTGTGTGTGTTGCAGGAGGAAGCCCTGAACAGCTCAGCTGCCTCTGGGATCCAGAGAGCTGGGATTTGTGCTGGAGCGAGACAGTCAGGAAGACTATTATACTCCAGAGTTTGTTCACAGAGAAGACGCCTGTCTTATCAGAGATACTCCACTGAGAGAGGATTATCTAAAGACCCCATCCCTGGGAAGCCGAAGGCAACAAGGGATAAAAAGGTTGGTGACAAATATATGTTGTTTTCACCATATGAGGATAAGAAGTACAAATGCCCCAGGAAGAAGAGTGTATTGAGAGAAAGTAATAGTTCCTCATTTCAAGAGGGTGACAAGGGCCCTAGGCTTCACCCACTGTTGGCAGAAGCCATAGAGGAAAAGACATTAAAATACTGTTTTGTTTCCTGGCCACAAGGTGGCACTCCCTGTCGCAGATAAGCTGCACAGGATATAGTCAGGGCGTTCCTGAGTATAGTAAGCACGTTTATGTAGGGTTTTATTTTGTTGCTGAATACAAGCACTGTTTTTGTTCTGTTTATGCAAACAAATAAAATAGCAGTAAAACTCAACTTTGGACAAGCCTGCTGTGTCTTCCTCCCTGGGTAAAAGAAATAGGAAAGTGCAGGACGCAAACCCCGCCAGAAGGGGGCGCCCTGTTACAATTGAGATTGAGAGAGATTGAGATTTAGATTTAGATTGAGAGAGATTGAGATTAAGAGAGATTTCTACACATATTTTCAATACACATAGGTGTTCCAAACTGCTTCTTCAATGGGGCTTGACAAGAACTTATTTTCAGCCTTGCCCAGCAGGACCATGTAGTTCCCACTACCACTGGTACAGAAGATGGCTTCAGGATAGGTACCACGCCCAGGTATATGTGCAGAGTATAATGCAGATATGATATTAGTGGCCTCAGACATGGGCCACTCCCCACACATGATAGAAGCACACCGTAAATAGCCGCATATCTTGTATATATGCAAACTGTAACTGACCCTTTCAAATTGTTTAGGAAAGTATTGATCTAGCGTGTTTCATCAGCACCACTCAGGTCCAGAGTGAGAGGTGCTGTACACCCCTCCCACTGCTCTGTCACAGGCTCTGTCCACTTAAGGTTGATTAGTGCAGTTAGTTACAACATTGATATCCAAGCAGAAAGAGTGTTATAGGCGATCAGAATGGGGGACGAGGGGGGGGGCAGGCAAACCCACTAAAACATTTCTTCATTTCTCTTTCTTTTCTTTTCAGGTGGTGATGGAGGGAGAGGAGCAGAGGGGAGAGGAGTGGCCTGGAGTCCCGGGGCATGGAGGTGAGGAAGAGAAGGGGAGGAGTGAGGAGGAGGAGTTAGTAGTTGAGGAGGGGGAGGTAGTTGAGGAGGGGGTGGTAGTTGGAGAGAAGGGAGGAGAGGAGGAGGAAGGGAGAGGAGGAAGGAGGAAGGAGGAGGAAGGAGGGGGGAGAGGAGGAGGAGGAGGAGGAGAAGGAGGGAGGAGAGGAGGAGGAGAGGGAGGAGAGGAGAGGGAGGAGAGGAGAGGGAGGAGAGGAGAGGGAGGAGAGGAGAGGGAGGAGAGGAGAGGGAGGAGAGGAGAGTAAGGAGGGAGGAGAGGAGAGTAAGGAGGGAGGAGAGGAGAGTAAGGAGGAGAGGAGAGGAAGGAGGGAGGAGAGGAGAGGAAGGAGGGAGGAGAGGAGAGGAAGGAGGGAGGAGAGGAGAGGAAGGAGGGAGGAGAGAAGAGGAAGGAGAGAGGAGAGAAGAGGAAGGAGAGAGGAGGGAGGAGAGTAGAGGCAGGAAGGAGGAGAGTAGAGGGAGGAGGGTGGAGAGGAGGGAGGAGGGAGAGGAGAGTAGAGGGAGGAGGGTGGAGAGGAGGGAGGAGGGAGAGGAGAGTAGGAGTGAGGAGTAGGAGGAGGGAGAAGAGGAGGGAGGAGGAGAGTGAAGAGGGTCCTCAACCCCAGTCTGGAGATCAAGAGGCTGGCGGCAGGTCCAGGGCCCACAATTATAGCCGGGAGCCCCGTCATCACCTCGGGGGGTAGGGAAGTCAAGGCTGGGCCCAGTGCTAATGCTTGGCAGCAGGTGGTCGATCTGGTCAATGATGTGGCGAGCCGTGGACGGAGTCTGCGGTCCATTAAGCACCGGTTTGACGACATCAGGGCCGCGGTGAGGAAGAAGATGGAGCAGGAGGACGAGGGGCGGAGGGTCAAGTACCTGGGGCATGAATTTGTTGCAAGGGCCATACTTGCACCCTCCGCCGCAGCTGGAGCTTCAGGCCCGGTGGACCAGCAGGACCCAGCCTCCATGGCAGGTGAATATGAAATACAGCAACATGCCACCACATGTGCATCACACACACTACACATGTACATGACACTGACATGTCAGCTCCATGAAATTAACAAGGGATAGATGGATGGATCATTAAATTCATGAAGCTGACAAATCACTGTTATTCCTGGTCACCACAACAGTAATCAAGCAATAGAGCAGGTGTGTCCAAACTCGGTACTGGTGGGCCACACACATGCCTGGATTTGATAACCCTGCTGCGCACAGGTGAGTCAATTGCTTCCTCAATCATCCTGATTGACTCACCTGTGCACAGAAAGGATATCTTCCAATCCAGGAAAGAGTTTGGACATCCCTGTAATAGAGAGTCCATGTATTGGTGTGCCCGTTCAGCCTATGCAGTTACAGACAGCAGCAGTAATACAGATAGCGTTCTGAGCCGAGAACCATCAAGAACAGAAACCTAAGAATAGATAGCAGCTAGTATAAGATAGCTAATCAGAGTTGCAAAGAGGAGAATCGTCCATATTCAAGACTAGATGATAGATAATTAGAAATGAACACATATCAATGCGCTAATCAACATACTAATGACATTTACCTTTCTTCTCTATCTCTCAGCATCCAGGAGTAGCTCTGGGTCCTGTGACCAACCAGAGGAGGTGGGGCCATCGGCCCCATACCAGGATCTTCCAGCACAGGGGGAGGAGGAAGTAAGATTGGAGGGCCCTGTGTCGGAAGATGGGTTGGTCATTGACCTTGCAAGCTCAACTGCTACAAGCCCTGGGACTATGCCCATCCTCCAAAGATTTGCTCGAGAGATTAAGATTGAGAAAGATTGAGATTGAGAGAGATTCCAATTGAGATTGAGAGAGTTTGAGAGAGATTGAAAGAGATTAAGATTTAGATTGAGATTGAGAGAGATTAAGAGAGATTGAGATTAAGAGAGATTGAGATTAAGAGAGATTGAGATTAAGAGAGATTGAGATTAAGAGAGATTGAGATTAAGAGAGATTGAGATTAAGAGAGATTGAGATTGAGAGAGATTGAGATTGAGAGAGATTGAGATTGAAAGAGATTGAGATTTAGATTGATTGAGATTGAGAGAAATTGAGATTGAGAGAGATTGAGATTAAGAGAGATTGAGATTGATTGAGATTAAGAGAGATTGAGATTGAGAGAGATTTCTACACATATTTGCAATACACATAGGTGTTCCAAACTGCTTCTTCAATGGGGCTTGACAAGAACTTATTTTCAGAGATTGAGATTGAGAGAGATTGAACCTGAGAGAGATTGAACCTGAGAGAGATTGAACCTGAGAGAGATTGAACCTGAGAGAGATTGAACCTGAGAGAGATTGAACCTGAGAGAGATTGAACCTGAGAGAGATTGAACCTGAGAGAGATTGAACCTGAGAGAGATTGAACCTGAGAGAGATTGAACCTGAGAGAGATTGAACCTGAGAGAGATTGAACCTGAGAGAGATTGAACCTGAGAGAGATTGAACCTGAGAGAGATTGAACCTGAGAGAGATTGAACCTGAGAGAGATTGAACCTGAGAGAGATTGAACCTGAGAGAGATTGAACCTGAGAGAGATTGAACCTGAGAGAGATTGAACCTGAGAGAGATTGAACCTGAGAGAGATTGAACCTGAGAGAGATTGAACCTGAGAGAGATTGAACCTGAGAGAGATTGAACCTGAGAGAGATTGAACCTGAGAGAGATTGAACCTGAGAGAGATTGAACCTGAGAGAGATTGAACCTGAGAGAGATTGAACCTGAGAGAGATTGAACCTGAGAGAGATTGAACCTGAGAGAGATTGAACCTGAGAGAGATTGAACCTGAGAGAGATTGAACCTGAGAGAGATTGAACCTGAGAGAGATTGAACCTGAGAGAGATTGAACCTGAGAGAGATTGAACCTGAGAGAGATTGAACCTGAGAGAGATTGAACCTGAGAGAGATTGAACCTGAGAGAGATTGAACCTGAGAGAGATTGAACCTGAGAGAGATTGAACCTGAGAGAGATTGAACCTGAGAGAGATTGAACCTGAGAGAGATTGAACCTGAGAGAGATTGAACCTGAGAGAGATTGAACCTGAGAGAGATTGAACCTGAGAGAGATTGAACCTGAGAGAGATTGAACCTGAGAGAGATTGAACCTGAGAGAGATTGAACCTGAGAGAGATTGAACCTGAGAGAGATTGAACCTGAGAGAGATTGAACCTGAGAGAGATTGAACCTGAGAGAGATTGAACCTGAGAGAGATTGAACCTGAGAGAGATTGAACCTGAGAGAGATTGAACCTGAGAGAGATTGAACCTGAGAGAGATTGAACCTGAGAGAGATTGAACCTGAGAGAGATTGAACCTGAGAGAGATTGAACCTGAGAGAGATTGAACCTGAGAGAGATTGAACCTGAGAGAGATTGAACCTGAGAGAGATTGAACCTGAGAGAGATTGAACCTGAGAGAGATTGAACCTGAGAGAGATTGAACCTGAGAGAGATTGAACCTGAGAGAGATTGAACCTGAGAGAGATTGAACCTGAGAGAGATTGAACCTGAGAGAGATTGAACCTGAGAGAGATTGAACCTGAGAGAGATTGAACCTGAGAGAGATTGAACCTGAGAGAGATTGAACCTGAGAGAGATTGAACCTGAGAGAGATTGAACCTGAGAGAGATTGAACCTGAGAGAGATTGAACCTGAGAGAGATTGAACCTGAGAGAGATTGAACCTGAGAGAGATTGAACCTGAGAGAGATTGAACCTGAGAGAGATTGAACCTGAGAGAGATTGAACCTGAGAGAGATTGAACCTGAGAGAGATTGAACCTGAGAGAGATTGAACCTGAGAGAGATTGAACCTGAGAGAGATTGAACCTGAGAGAGATTGAACCTGAGAGAGATTGAACCTGAGAGAGATTGAGAGAGATTGAGAGAGATTGAGAGAGATTGAGAGAGATTGAGAGAGATTGAGAGAGATTGAGAGAGATTGAGAGAGATTGAGAGAGATTGAGAGAGATTGAAAGAGATTGAGATTGAAAGAGATTGAGATTGAAAGAGATTGAGATTGAAAGAGATTGAGATTTAGATTGAAAGAGATTGAGATTTAGATTGAAAGAGATTGAGATTTAGATTGAAAGAGATTGAGATTTAGATTGAAAGAGATTGAGATTTAGATTGAAAGAGATTGAGATTTAGATTGAAAGAGATTGAGATTTAGATTGAAAGAGATTGAGATTAAGAGAGATTGAGATTGAGAGAGATTTCTACACATATTTGCAATACACATAGGTGTTCCAAACTGCTTCTTCAATGGGGCTTGACAAGAACTTATTTTCAGAGATTGAGATTAAGAGAGATTACGATTGAGATTGAAATTGAGACTGAGAGAGATTGAGATTGAGATTGAGAGAGATTGCGAGTGAGATTGAGAGAGTTTGAAAGAGATTGAAAGAGATTAAGATTTAGATTGAAAGAGATTGAGATTGAGAGAAATTGAGAGAGATTGAGATTGAGAGAGATTGAAATTGAGATTGAGAGAGATTTCTACACATATTTGAAATACACATAGGTGTTCTAAACTGCTTCTTCAATGGGGCTTGACAAGAACTTATTTTCAGAGATTGAGATTGAGAGAGATTAAGATTGAGAGAGATTGAACTTGAGAGAGATTTAGATTGAGAGAAATTGAGATTGAAAGTGATTGAGAGAGATTGAGATTGAGATTTAGATTGAGAGAGATTGAGAGATATTAAGAGAGATTGAGATTGAGAGAGAGAAAGATTGAAATTGAGATAGATTGAGATTGAGAGAGATTAAGATTGAGATAGATTGAGATTGAGATTGAGAGAGATTTCTACACATATTTGCAATAGACATATGTGTTCCAAACTGCTTCTTCAATGGGGCTTGACAAGAACTTATTTTTAGAGATTGAGATTGAGAGAGATTAAACTTGAGAGAGATTGAGATTGAGAGAAATTGAGATTGAGAGAAATTGAGATTGAGAGAGATTGAGATTGAGAGAGATTGAGATTAAGAGAGATTGAGAGAGATTGAAAGAGATTGAGATTTAGATTGAGAGAGATTTAGATTTAGATTGAGAGAGATTGAAAGAGATTGAGATTTAGATTGAGAGAGATTGAAAGAGATTGAGATTGAGATTTAGATTGAGATTTAGATTTAGATTGAGAGAGAATGAGATTGAGAGAGATTGAGATTGAGATAGATTGAGAGAGATTGAGATTTAGATTGAGATTAAGAGAGATTTCTACACATATTTGTAATACACATAGGTGTTCCAAACTGCTTCTTCAATGGGGCTTGACAAGAACTTATTTTAAGCCTAGCCCAGCAGGACCATGTAGTTCCCACTACCACTGGTACAGAAGATGGCTTCAGGATAGGTACCACGCCCAGGTATATGTGCAGAGTATAATGCAGATAGGATATTAGTGGCCTCAGACATGGGCCACTCCCCACACATGATAGAAGCACACAGTAAATAGCCGCATATCTTGTATATATGCAAACTGTAACTGACCCTTTCAAATTGTTTAGGAAAGTATTGATCTAGCGTGTTTCATCAGCACCACTCAGGTCCAGAGTGAGAGGTGCTGTACACCCCTCCCACTGCTCTGTCACAGGCTCTGTCCACTTAAGGTTGATTAGTGCAGTTAGTTACAACATTGATATCCAAGCAGAAAGAGTGTTATAGGTGATCAGAATGGGAGACGAGGGGGGGGGGGGCAGGCAAACCCACTAAAACATTTCTTCATTTCTCTTTCTTTTCTTTTCAGGTGGTGATGGAGGGAGAGGAGCAGAGGGGAGAGGAGTGGCCTGGAGTCCCGGGCATGGAGGTGAGGAAGAGAAGGGGAGGAGTGAGGAGGAGGAGTTAGTAGTTGAGGAGGGGGAGGTAGATGAGGAGGGGGAGGTAGTTGAGGAGGAGGGAGGAGATAAGGGAGGAGAGGAGGGAGGAAAGGAGGAGGAAGGGAGAGGAGGAAGGAGGGAGGATGAGAAGGAGGGAGGAGAGGATGAGAAGGAGGGAGGAGAGGAGAGTAAGGAGGGAGGAGAGGAGAGTAAGGAGGGAGGAGAGGAGGGAAGGAGGGAGGAGAGGAGGGAAGGAGGGAGGAGAGGAGTGTAGGGGGCAGGAAGGAGGAGAGTAGAGGGAGGAGGGAGGAGAGTAGAGGGAGGAGGGAGGAGAGTAGAGGGAGGAGGGAGGAGAGTAGAGGGAGGAGGGAAGAGGAGGGAGGAGGGAGAGGAGGGAGGAGGAGACTGAAGAGGGTCCTCAACCCCAGTCTGGAGAGCAAGAGGCTGGCGGCAGGTCCAGGGACCACAATTATAGCCGGGAGCCCCGTCATCACCTCGGGGGGTAGGGAAGTCAAGGCTGGGCCCAGTGCTCATGCTTGGCAGAAGGTGGTCGATCTGGTCAATGATGTGGCGGGCCGTGGACGGAGTCTGCGGTCCATTAAGCACCTGTTTGACGACATCAGGGCCGCGGTGAGGAAGAAGATGGAGCAGGAGGACGAGTGGCGGAGGGTCAAGTACCTGGGGCATGAACTTGTTGCAAGGGCCATACTTGCACCCTCCGCCGCAGCTGGAGCTTCAGGCCCGGTGGACCAGCAGGACCCAGCCTCCATGGCAGGTGAATAAAACATACAGCAACATGCCAACACATGTGCATCACACACACTACACATGTACATGACACTGACATGTCAGCTCCATGAAATAACAAGGGATAGATGGATGCATCATTAAATTCATGAAGCTGACAAATCACTGTTATTCCTGGTCACCACAACAGTAATCAAGCAATAGAGCAGGTGTGTCCAAACTCTGTACTGGTGGGCCACACACATGCCTGGATTTGATAACCCTGCTGCGCACAGGTGAGTCAATCGCTTCTTCAGTCATCCTGATTGACTCACCTGTGCACAGAAAGGATATCTTCCAATCCAGGAAAGAGTTTGGACATCCCTGTAATAGAGAGTCCATGTATTGGTGTGCCCGTTCAGCCTATGCAGTTACAGACAGCAGCAGTAATACAGATAGCGTTCTGGGACCATCGGCCCTGTACCAGGATCTTCCAGCACAGGGGGAGGAGGAAGTAAGATTGGAGGGCCCTGTGTCGGAAGATGGGTTGGTCATTGACCTTGCAAGCTCAACTGCTACAAGCCCTGGGACTATGCCCATCCTCCAAAGACTTGCTCTGGGGACCTCCCACGCCCTTGGGACAGCACCTCCTTCCTGTGCTGGCCTGGTCGCTACCGGGCGCATTGTCACCCCAGGCTCAAGCTGTGGACCTCCCCAGTACACCTTATCAGGCCCACCCAGGGGTGTCGTCGCCGCAGAGCCAGGCTGTGGTGGTGGAGATGCTGGCTGTCATGCAGGAGCAGCTGGCAAGCTCGCAAAGGATTGAGGCCAGCATGCAGGAGGTGACGGCCAGCCAGCTCCGGATGGAGGCCAGCATGTCTGGCCTCTGGTCAAATATGACCCACAGCCTGGCCAGGTTGTCCAGGGAGGTTAGAAGGCACCACATGACAGCGGAACACCTTCAGGTCAGGCTGCTCAGACAGGAGATGGTCCCCAGCCCGACATCAACGTGGATCTCCCAATTCCCCAGTCAAGAGCAGCCTGGCCCATCCTCTCCTCCCATGTGTCCGCCACCGGCCAGACCACCGCTGCCTGGCACCGCCCCCCCCACCATTACCACCAGAGGGGAGACGGAGGATGGGCACAGGTGATGTGGGTCCTGGGCCCAAGCGGAGCAGGACATAGGGCCTCATTTAATTGCAAAGTGGCCGATTGCTAAGGGCTCAATTTTAGCACAGAGCATATTTTTACAGATGTTTGTAGTTAGTGAACTTCTATCCAAAAGCAAGGTCTTCACTAACTACAAACGTCTGCAACTAAATATATGCTCTGTGCTTATATAGAGCCCTTTTCAATTGGCCAAATCGCAATTGAATGACGCCCATAGAGTCTGCAGACATGTTTTTGTCTTCTCAACAGCACTCCTCAGTGACTATCAATTGGTGACAGGTTAAACAGAACACAAAGGACCTCATTAAAATGTGATTTGGCCAATTGAATAGGGCTCTTTATAAGCACATGGCATATATTTAAAAAAAAAGTTTTTAGTTAGTGAACTTCTATCCAAAAGCAAGGTCTTCACTAACTAAAAACTTCAGTTAAAATTATGCTCTCTGCATATATTTAATTGGCCAAATTGCAATAGAATCCGGCCCGAAATATACCATCACATAGGCCAAGATCCAAAGATCTGGAGCTGGGCTAGATTTAGTTAGTAGTGTGACCAATACATTGTTACTAAGGAGTGCTGTTCAGAAGAGATGCTGCAGGCCCTATGATGTTTTTAGGCCTTATTTCGTAGGTTTTGTCTTTTTTTGCTTCTTTCTTTTTGTTTTTTTCAGGTCCATGAAGGCATCTCCTGCATCTGCAAGCATTGTGGAGGAATTATATGAGGTGTAAGGTTTTCCCAGTGCATCTCATGTAGACATGCCTTCAATGGCAGCCCCCTTAACATGTAGCTCCCACAATCTTAAAGCTATCATATTGCCAGATATCTCAGACATGATTGTTGTTAGCTTAAATGTAGACTAATACCGCTATGGCGGTGGACTTGCAAAGTCTCACAATGGCATGTTAATGACAGCCAGCAATAATATATGCACTAGTGAAGCATGTGATCCTGACCTCAACATCAGTCTGAGAACAGATCTTTGGGTCTGATGTAAGTAACATTGAATCTGGCTGCTGACCTTTGTGTCCTCTCCATTGCCCATATTTCTGATTATCCACAGACCTAGCTAATGGTTAGTAATGTTTGCAGATGGGAATCAGGTGAGTTGGTATATTGGTACAGTATTTAGAACTGTACTGTACATACATCGTGATTATAATTTTGTTTTGGGTCCTCCTCCGCCTTTTTTTATTTGACCACTTATTTCAGATTTTTGTTTGGTCAACACACTGTATGTGTGAAACTGATTTGGATTACACAGTCCAAAGGTTAAATCATCTAGTTACAAGTTGTAAGTGCTATGCACATAAATGGTTTCTTCAGTTAAATGGAGAGATTTGTGATGATCCTTTTTATCATCTGATTCTGGTTGCAGCGGTCTAGTGCCCGCATGTGACCCTGGTAGGTGCTATGCATCATGCTTATAGACTATTAGATTGACCCCTGTAGGTTTCCCCTTTTTTCCAGCCTCTTGCTCTTCAAGGACCCGCCCACACCACACCCATGATATTAATGCAGTTTTGACCACTGCTGATTGTGGTCTGTCTAGCAAACACAGCTTTGTTATACTGTTATGTGAATGCACAATCTTGACCACTGCTGATTGTGGTCTGTCTAGCAAAAAAAGCTTTGTTATACTGTTATGTGAATGCACACTCTTGACCACTGCTGATTGTGGTCTGTCTAGCAAATAAAGCTTTGTTATACTGTTATGTGAATGCACAATCTTGACCACTGCTGATTGTGGTCTGTGTAAAAAATAAAGCTTTGTTAGACCTTTCTGACTGTGTCCGTGTGTTATGAATATTTTTTGGTTCTGTGACATCCACATGCATTACATTAGTGTCACATTCCTATAAATGTAAACTGATGAGCCATAGTTAACATGCAATAGATCAATACATATAAAACTGTTGAAGAGTCAGAATAGCTTTAGATATCATATGATTCCAAATATCATATCTACTACTAATATAGGGTTAATACCCATGACAAGCCTGATTAGTGATACTGTGGAGTAGGAACATTCCCCTGAGGGCCTACAATGAATAGGACAGGTGACACTGGAGTGGTTTTCCAGTTCCTTTTTTTAGTTGATTGGGATTAGTCTGACCTCTCTGCTAAGACGTACCCCCCTACACTGGCCCTATGTAGTAAAGCTCACAGCTTCATTGAAGTACACAAACCCCTTCACCAACACCACATAGCATATGTGTGAATACAGTTAGTTGCCCAATAATGAACATGCATTGACTAAATATCCTTTGGTTATCATTAGTGATGTCACGACCATCAAATTCTCGGTTCGCGAACCAAGGGACGCGAATTTCATCAAATGTTTCACGAACGGATGAACATCGGCAGGCGAATTTCAAAACCCACAGGGACTCTTTCTGGCCACAATAGCGATGGGAAAGTTGTTTCAAGGGGACTAACACCTGGACTGTGGCATGCCGGAGGGGGATCCATGGTAAAACTCCCACTGAAAATTACATAGTTGATGCAGAGTCTGGTTTTAAGCCATAAAGGGCATAAATCACCTAACATTCCTAAATTGTTTGGAATAACATGCTTTAAAACATCAGGTATGATGTTGTATCGATCAGGTAGTGTAAGGGTTACACCTGCTTCACAGTAACAGACCAATCTCCCCGGTTAATGCAAAGCAAACAACCGCAAACAGTACCTTTGAACAACTGCAAACTCCCCATTTGCACAAGGTTGGATACAAAGCTAACCATGTCCCGTTCCTTGTCCTCACTGATGTCATTGAAGGTCTCTTCCTCCACCCAGCCACCAAGGGTCCCCGAAAGGTGACAACAAGCCCCCTAGGATGCCTGCTGTGTTTGGTCTTCCACCTCCTCAAAGCCACCTTCCTCCTCTGACTCCTCTTCTTCAGACTGCTCTCTCTGCGTTGCCTCTGTCTGCATTATTATAAGGTGTGTACTGTTAAGTAGTACTATTCCTATCGGTTTAATCCCTGTTACGTCCACTATTAGGGGACGTGTATATGGCATGGATTTTTGGAACAGGGATATGGAAAAAGATGCTTGGTCGGACCTCCTACTTTGAATTTGGGGCACTGCACGTGCAATGTAATGTGCCACCAGATAGGAGTGGTGTATTAAGTTGTACTATTCATTCCTATCAGTTTAATACCTGTTATGTCACCTATCAGGGATGTGTATTTGGCATGGATTTTTGGAACAGGGAGATGGAAAAAGATGCTTGGTCACTCCTCCCACTTCAAATTTGGGGCACTGCGCGTGCAATCTAAGGTGACACCAGATATGAGTGTCACTGCGCACTGGCAAAAGTTGGCAGAGTAGATGCAATAGGCTTCACACACACGCCTGTAGGCAGGCAACTGATATTCAATCGATTACAGAAAAAAAATGGTTGTTTTATGTCACTGTACACTACGGTTGCACCAGATATGAGTGTCACTGTGCACTGGCAAAAGTTGGCAGAGTAGATGCAATAGGCCTCACACACACACACTAGCATGCAGGCATATGCAATTAGATCACACAGAAAAAAATAATAAAATAAAATAAATGATGTTCTAGACCTAAAAAGGGCTTTTTGGGTTGCTGTCCTTGCAGCAGATATCAAATGAGTCCTTCAGGTGTGTAATTAATCCTCATGCCCCCCCATTATGTTCCCCATCATTTACAGTGCTTTGCAGTGATGGATTAAATATATATTGGCTTCTACAATGCTTTGTTTGAGGCCCTCAACCTCCGAACCCGTACAGGTTTTAACAAGGACAAGCCAGCGGGACTTCGGGACGGAAAATAAACCGTAAATGATATATCGGATTTTGGCGATGTGCAAGCTTGAGAGGGTTTTGCTATTAATCCTCATGTCCCCCATTATGATGCCTAGCATTTACAGAGATTTACAGTGCCATCTTGAATTTATATTTGCATTTACAGTTTTCTGAGTTTGCGGCCGGAAAACAAAATTTACAAGCGTGGGAAAAACGCTTGCGGCCATTTGCATGATGTGCGGCCGGCCGTAAGGGGTATATCCTTGCGGCGCTGTCCATTTGAATAGCAGGGTAGCAGTAGCTCTACACGGGGCCGTAAGATGGCCGCAAGGAATCGCAGCTTTGCGGCCATTTTACGTCCGTTAATAGAATGAGGCCCTATTTAACTATGTAACTATGAAATGCATTGTAAACCTGTTTTTTCCATTTGTGCTCATTATATATATAATTTCATATATTATATATCATATAATGTTATCATATTTATTATAACTACACAAAACAATACTTAATTCATAATATCAACTGCCATTCTTTTTTTAAACTATTTGATCCAATAATAGTTTAGATCAAAGCACCTATAATGTAAGTCTGAAAAATAATGTAAAAGTGGACCCTGTGGCAGGAAGGTGAAAAGCATAGTACAGGATTGGGCAAGAAGTGATAATCAAAGTTGCAAAATGCTAAAGGTTATGGTCAGGCAGCAGATAAAGCAAAGAGCTTTAAAGCTCTATCTCTGCATTTTTATTCCCTTCTGCATCTTCCGTTATTTCACATTGCCTAGATATCGCAAAGCATATCCAATAAACAAGCCATGGGTCAGAGATCGGACAAATTAAGGGCAAGCCAATGTCAAATACTAGAAGATCCACAAGTGAACTATACATAGCTTTAAAACAGAACAATTGAACACTGCTCCTAACATGGTACTGCCTTAAGCAATGTTGCACTTTCTGGATCTGGCAAAACAGATTTATGAAATTCAAGAAGAGCAACAGCCAGAATGGAGTAGATACAACTAAAATATTGGTCAGATTAGATATTTCTGGAACACAATATATTCAGACCATGTCTCCTGTCATAAAATGCAAAGCATAATAAAAGTAGCTGTAATTATGTTTGCATACATCAACGCTATGCAGGTGTACATCCTCAGACACTGTGAAAGAGAGGAGTAGGTAGCAGCCACAGAGTGCCCAGATTTTTGTGAATTCCGACATTTAAATATATTCAATATAACATATTGTCTTGACATTTGTAGTCATCAAAATTATGTTCATTTTTTATTAATATAATATGATATTCTTAGATTTTATGTATACATATATAGGCATATGTACATTTGGGATTTCTTGTGTTAAAAAGTAATTTCAGTGTTCTCACTAAAGCAGACATCCAATTGTTCTTTGTTTTGTTAGGGCCATTACCTCAACATTTCTTAACTAATCTTTAGAGATTAGTGTCACAGACTCCTTTCTCTGGCCTGGATCCTGGTGCATTGAGCCACCATAGAGGACATACCGCCACATTGGAAAATGGGTAGGGAAATTATATTGCCACATGGGAAATGTAGGCTGGTGGGTGGTGGGGTAAATATCCCCAAAACAAAGGGCCATAGTGTACCACATTGCTTCATATGGTCTTATGGCATATGTCTCTACCTTATCCTGTATACTATATGTAATTAACCATGTAATATTACTGTGTTCTGTGTTATGTTTAAACTTTAAATACATGGTCAAGAAACAGTTAACAAAATTGGACATTGTAGACAGACAGGAACCAGTGATTGTATTGTAATCTGTTTTGTCCCATTGTTTGACAGATACGATAATTACATCTCTGATGTGCTAGGTAGATAAAGATGACGTATGTGTATTGGAGGTTGGCCTATTGTTCACAGGTGCCAGACAAGATGCTAATGTTGAACCCCATGTCGAGTCAATCTCCTGTGTTTGTCTGCCACTCCATGTCATTGTTGTATTGTATACACCCCCCTGTATCTAACTGCTAAAAATATTGCTGACTTTTCAAAAATAAATCAGTTGACTGCTGAGACATATCGAAATTGTATGGTCTCTTATTGGATCCTGGTGGCTGCGATATTGATCCTATCTCCACCGTGCAAGTAACTTGTCCTGTCACTACCACAAGAAGGTTACTGTGACTCCTGGAAGTGCTGATTCCTGATGGAGAGACCCTGAAAGATACAGAACCAAGATATCAGGGTACTGGTCTCGAGATTTTCAAGAACCCAACAGTTCTTGTGGGTAGTTAACCTGTAGTCTATAGCAGGTGCGGTAATAGCACCAACCCCTGGATTATCACAATTAGTTTTATAATTAAGGAAATACTCCCTGAATTTTCATAGATGAAACAGACATGGTAATGTCTGGATTGGTATCTTCACCAGTATATACATTTCTCTTTTGGTATGTACAAACTGACTATTGAACCTATTAAACTGTTAAGAGTATGTAGTCACTATTTTATTTATTAATTTTGGGTCAAAACAGGTTCAATTAAGAATGTGGTTATTTTTGAGTTAAGCTTTTATTGAACAAGAGTGCCGTCTAGTTTCACAAGTCATTATTTTTGTGTTTTTTACTGTTAGTTTACTGTGAAACATATCCCATAATCCACTTGGGTAGCTCTGACCTCATCAGTGTCTCCAATTGGTTAATATAAGCATGTGGCTAGATTGGAAAGTTAATAGAAAGAAGAGGCTATATTTAGGGTCTGGAACAATGAGACTGGACACACTCCCAGGACATTTACACAATCCCAGGGCACTCCCATGACACTTAATGAGACTCATTTACATTTCATTGAGACACACACAGAAATACTTACACACACACAATGGAACAGGATCTCTCTTGAGACAAAGAAAAGTGTTTTAGGCATTTTGGTCTAAAGCACATGGTGAAGCCTAACACATGTTTAAGAGAAAGCTGAGAGACCACATTAGAAAGTTTACAAAATCCTGGTGACTGAAGCCTATTTAATACCTCTTATTGGTAAAGTATGATTTTATGTACCATATTTTGTGATATTTAGAGAATTATATTATATACAATTTGACTGTTTGTATGTTTTACCAAATGGATATAAACTTTAAAGGTATTGTAAAATCATAATCCGTATATGATTTTCACTTCATAATTTACTTTATGCATTTTTGCCTAAAACAGATAAGTTGATTTTGTTAGTAAAGTTTAACCAATTATATTACACAATCTTTTTCCATAATTATATTATACCCATATATACAGTACATTTTATTAGCCTGCATATTACAATATACATTATTTTATCATCATAATGTGTATAGATTTGATATTTTCTATTTCTATTTTGGTTTACATTGTTGCTTTAATCTCTGAGAGCTATATGGTTTTACTATATACGGGATTATTGGTTATTTTATTAATTACATTGATTATGCAGTTTGAAACATGTTATATACTTGAGGTTTAATATTATGCATTAATTTGTGGTCAAAATACTGTGGTGATTATTGTTTTGCTTTGTTACTATCAATAAACATTATTTTGCATAAGGTAAAAATGTGCCTATAAAGTTATACTGATCTCATAAAGATCATTCTACTTATATAGAATTTTTGTCACAATATTACTAAGAGATGAGATGAAAAATAAAAATAATGAATTAAATGTAATTGATTGCTTATCTGTATAATCTATAACTTAATCTGATGTTTCACTTTATCAAGCTGTCTTCAAGGCTTTTTCAGCTAGATTGCCATATGTTTGTTTTAGCTAAAAAAGGAGTATTGGCAGTTTTAGACTTTTAACATCCACTACACTGCTGAACACTTTTACGTACTTGAATATACCCATGAATTTCAGTGATTCTTTTATGATTTACATGACAACTTAACATTTTTCTACTGACCTTACTCTCTCAAAAATATTATTTGTTTCTGGATATTTTTTACCTTTTACAAAAAAAAAAAAAACACCATGTAGAATACAGAAAATGTTTTCCTAACAAATTAGCATAACAATTAAAAGCTTCCAGGAACTGCAGTTAATGGTTAGTCACATTTCTAACACTTCAAGCTTCAATATATATGTAAGTAATTAATAAAGTATAATGCAAAGTTTAGCTTTTCAATTCACCAGGAGATGAGATTCCTATCAATGGAAAATAAAATTATGAAACAAATGATCCCACTAATATCTCTGGAGTTTTCTGTGTTTCACCAGTGTGAGGGAGATACTGATCATAATAAAACAAATGGTTGAACTTTAGTTTCTTAACATCCTGCCATTAAAATTTCCTTCACCTATAAATTAAACATTTTAAAAAGCACATTTGGTAGTGTTACTGGCTGTCAAGTGTATCCTGTCACCTCCCTGTTTTATTAGAATTTAGCAGTTCTTCAGGTGGTTTCAGGACCATTTTTTATAACTCCAGGCAGGGGTTTATTTAGGTTTTATACTGGCCTAGACCCATCCACTAGTTAGTACTCCCCCATTCCCCTTGCTATAACCCAAATCATAACTACATACATATTTGTGTCTGTATATAGTAGGCCGAAGTGTTACAGCTACCCTTATAGGCAAATATATCATTGTATACAGATATTTCTCTACCTATGAATACATTATAACATATGTTGTGTTTCAAAGGCCTAGCAAAACCAGGCCACTGGTTTTAGGATCCTGGGACTTCTACTGGTCCATAAAGCCATTTCTGCCAGTCCTCAGGAACAAAGAGGTATGAGAAGAGCCTTTAAACATAATAATTGCATTAGTCATAGTTACGTTTAGATTATTGATGAATGTACTATATGCAAGTCTGTGTAAATATTATGCTTATTTCATCTGTCAAATAGTATCAGTCTGTTAAAACACTTTAGCTCTTATAAAAAGTCTCTGTGAGCATTGCGAGGTTACCTGTAGGGCCCCAGATTAAAAAGGTTAAAGATTATATTTGTATGGTTTAATATTTTGAAAGATTATACTTGAAACATCTTTTTTGAAAGGAAAGAAAAATATTGCCTCTTACATGCAATTAGGCTGCTTAGAAAGCTACTCCTTTGGTTTCAGTAGATCAACCTCCTATAGTGGGAAAATATTTTGAATACACATAAAGTTTATGTGTGTACTGTGGGAACCTGGAATAATCTACTGGAGAAGATAACAGGTAGCAGCAGGCAAGAAAGCAAAATGGATCCCTGCAAAATGATTAAATAAAAATTTGCAAAATGTAAAGGTTTTATTTATTTTTTCTGTTTCTAAAACATTCTCAGATTTATGTTTAGTTAATCAAAAGACAATGAAAAAACTTACCCAAGTGGCCCTGCTCTAGATCATCCTCCTGCTCATTGAGTTTGTTGCATGACAGGATATCTTTCAACTGTAGTATTAAGAAAATGAAAAAACAAACATATTAAGTAACCACCTTTTAGCACTTATCTAGACCTAGACATGTGGCAAGCGCATCACTGTAAAACATTTTTTTTTATAAAGAACTGTATTTAAATATAGAAAGTACATCACAAATAAACTTAATGTAGTGAGAACAAATAGTTTAGCTTCACAAGAGTGCATATATAAACATTTCAAAATGATCACCATCAAAAATTAACCAGAAGTTGAGCACATAGTTTCACGCTAAGTAAATTCTTAGATGATTATAATCATAGGCCGTTGATAACGTTTTTTTTTTGCCTATTCCAAGCAAACAATACAGTTGCTAAATTTTCAAAGACATCCCTAAGGAAAGGCCAGTTGAGGTTAACACCTCTATAACTTTGGTTCAAGGTCTATTGTTTTATATGGTACTGTAAAAAACTTTCCTGGAACAACTTTCAAATTGCCACACTGTAATGTGAGATTTTTAAAACCTAATTTCTTTATTGCAATAGGTGTAAAAATAATTCCAAAGAATACTCCAACAATATTATGATGTCAATACCTAACCATAGGCTAGTTTACATGGCTCCAATAAAAACAGATTACTAGTGAACTTTGCACGTAGGGAGACACATGGCTATTACATTCCACCTGCAGCAAATAACAAATAAACAACAATGTAATTTAAAAATACTTTCCCAAACAATTAAAAACTGGCACCCAACATATGCTAAGTTACATCTCATTAATACATAGTCCCAGGGGTTAATATCCACCTATCTGCCCTGCAAATATATTTACAACTCCCTCAACAATAATCCTGCCTTGCCATTTAGTGTGTACCATTGGAATCCTGATTCAGATTTACTTCCCTACACTAGTACTAACTTGCGACCCTTCCCCTCTGTGCTATGGACCTCGTACCCATTTTGTGTCATACCTGTGGCCACATTCAGCTACATTTTGATATATATTCCTTAACTTTGACCATGTAATACTGTCTTGTATTGAATATATTCTTGTAACCAATATAACCAATTTGGATTCTTAAAAATGTAATATACTAGCGACTTGCATGTCAAAAAATGAAGACAATTAAATGTGTATGTTTTGAATTCTGTTTTGCATGTAATATTCTTAGTTGAAACTTGTAACTTTTTTCTTATCTATAAAGAAGTACAATTATTATATAAAACATGTTTATTTTTTATTATGCAACTTGTAGGTGACCAAATGTTAAATCTTTTTTTTTTAAGAGTAGTAACATTTTAATGTAAGAACAGGTCAACATTGTATTAATGAGAATTGTAGACATGATATAATGTTTTGTAACATGCAACTTGTAGATTAACAACTGGTAAACTAAATATGTATTCAAGCCAGAGGAAGGCAAACAGTAAACCGCCCCTCTTGAAAGTTAGCCAATTGTATCAAAGGGGGAAAAATGAATTCCTTCCTGGCTCCATTAACTGGCAATTGGATTACTCCCATGAATAACATTTTACATTGAATGATACATTTAAATTGTATAACAAAAGCTCCTCCTCCTCTTAACATGAACTTTGAAATATGTGCAATGAAACAGCTTTGCACACTTTTTTCCAAAAATAGTAACATTATAAGCAGTAACATAATGAAGTAACATTTAAACTATAATTGTTCTAAAATGCATGCAAAGTGTTTTGTGGGGCTAATCATGCTAAAAGGCTACTTCCATAAAATTAGAATATGTTATTTTGTCGTTGTTGATTTTTGATGGTTGACATTTTGTTGTTAATGTTTCCTATGGGAAATAGTGGTTCTCTAAAAAGAGAACTCCAGACATCAAAGTTTGTCTGCAGGGTGTAACCACTGTTTTCTAGGGTTTTTGCTATTTTATAGAGTTTCTTATAGAAATAGTGGTGCTCTTAAAAGAGTCAGAGTGACATAAAATGTCATCCTGGAAATCAAACCACTGTTCTCTCTATTTTTTGTTGTTGTTGTACATTTGTTCTTGAGATGAAAGTATTGTTCGAAAATGTCACATAGAGTTTCCTATGTGAAATAGCGGTCCTCATAAAAGAGTCCCAGAGATATCTAATTATTTCCTGGAAGTAAAACCACAGTTCTCTATGTTTTTTGCCATTTTATAGAGTTTCTTATTGAAATAGTGGTCCTCTAAAAAGAGCCAGAGTGACTTAAAGGTTCATCCTCGAAATTAAACCACTGTGCTCTATTTTTGTTTTGTTTTTTCGTCTGAGGTGAATTAGTTTTTTTTGTTCTGTGCCATGTCTTGTATTGTTATATTTGGAATTAAAGTTATAGTACCTCATAGTAGACATTTTTTTTTTTGTAAAAATGCGGCCATCATCTAATAAATCACTTTGACTTTAATTGTTTTCAATGTAAACTTTAATAGCCTCTAGATTCTTGCATGCCATGTGAAAATACTGGTTCTTCTAAAAAGATACCCACAGATTTAAAAGTTTGTCCTTGTGATTTATTAATGGTCATGGCAAATGCCATGATGATGGAAAATTGTCTCCTTTGAAGTACAAAAGGGAGGCGACTTTCACTTGGTGCCGAATCTATTCTTGTTATGAAAACTCTCTCTCCTTTATGGGTACCAGTTAGAATTTCAGCATGTATGAATGGTACAGAATCAGCACTGTGATAATTTTTTGTGGTGCATTTTTTTTTTTAAATGTCATTATTGAGGAGTAATGCATCCTTATTTTTGCATGTTAGTATTACTTTGTTGGCAAGCTCTGCATAGTCCTCGTTATTTATTGTATTTTGGAATATAGCTGATATGAGATCCTGTTTGCAAATCATATGAGCTGGGATGTGCACGGTATCATCGGGTAAATTTTGTATTTGCTCTTTTTTTCCTTCTCCAATTTTAATGAGCCAATCATTGAATTAATTTTCTCCTTCTGATCTCATATTTTGTTGTAATTGAAGATGGCTAAATAGTTTACATAGTGGACTTGACTTTATACTAGTTTCAACAATGTTGGTTCGATTTCCATGTACAATGACAGGTAATGTTTGTCTAAAATCTCCACCTAACAACATTATCTTTCCACAAAATGGCAAATTATTATTCATGACTTGATGTAGCAAACGGGCAATACATTGTAGGGCGTGGCATGACATCATTGTAGCTTCATCTATTATAATTAATTACATTTTATGTTATTTTTTTGCTTGTAATGATGTCATTCGAATATCCGACACTGATGTTTCCAAAATAGGAACTGGCAGTTTAAATCCACTATGCACAGTTCTTCCACCTTCTAACAAAAGTGCGGCAATTCCAGTGGTTGCAAATGCCAGTGCTATTTCACCTTGTGCTCGAACAAAACTCATCAATAAATTATATAGATAAGTTTTCCTGATCTGCCAGGTGCATCTAGATAGAAAAAACGCTCTTTGAGCATGTCATCGTATTGGGCATTTTTGATTGCATTAAATGCTTGAAATTGTAATGTATTTAAAGTTGCAAGTCTTTCTTCTGTTCTTTCTGATTGCAGCTGAGTGTCATCGTCTTCAAAAGTTATGTTGTCTATGAGACCTGGATCTGGAAGATTAAAACTTGCACAACTTAATCCATGAGTTAAAAAGACCTCTTGGATTTCAATTAATGCTTTTAATTGTGCAATAGGCTCATTGTATCTTGAAAAAGTCTTCAACCATATTTGTTTTAAATTTGTCCCACAAAGCTAATGCATTTGGAGCATTTGAGAAGATACAAATGAATGCAAATTGTTCCCTCATCTGCCGTGGCATTTGACATAGTGCTGCTTCTTCTAGACATCTTTCCCATTCTGTATCATCAGCTAGGAAGTTTATGTGTCGCGCAGCTAAATTAAATGATTAATAAAATATGTCATTAACAGTTCTTAACTGTTCAAAACTTTGTGCACCAGGAACATTTAGAAGTAGTAATCGTAAGCAAAAACATTCAAGGTCTCTTGAACTGACAGTGTATATTCTTGAGATTATTTTATTTCCACAACTTTTTTGTTTTTGCTATAATCCATTAACGAAAACATAATGGTATGGAATGTCAATATATAACAATTCCCTTGCCTCTAAGTCAGTACAATTTAATTGAAACCATGCAGTTAGTGTAGTTTGGCGGTGCTCACTTTGTGCCAAAGCATTAGTTTTGTTTCCAACATGGAAATACACTAAATGTCTTTGTGGCAAATGTACAGCTAATCAATATACAGCATGTGAGTGATCATGCATTTCAAATTTTAGAAAACGCCACATTGCTTCTGTCGCACTTACATAGCGAGCATCTACATGAAATGCAAGTTCATCATGTACTAACTCACTTTGTTCTGTAATTTCAGCACTTTTGACCACTTCAGTAGCTGCATCATAGCCTTTGTAAATATATTTGTAGACATATTAAATGGATTTTATAGAAGTGCAAGCTTCCACATTAATGTGTGTACTATATGAGTAAATGTGGATTGTATGGTACCACCTATCTGTTATCTACCTTTCTTCCACGTATAATGGCATTTTGCCCTTCTCTTTTTCTATATAATGGACAGCCATCACATTTAGCATACGTTTTGTCTCTATAATCTTTTGGAAATTATTTAGTACATTTCTTATTTTCCATAAATGGTGACTGTGGATTAATATCTCCACACGGTCCATGAATCATACGATGAGTTACAATCTCATATAGTCTATCATGTATTTCTGGATCTGGTAGTTCAGCAATAATTACTGAATCCACTTTGTCACCAGTATCCAATTTATCTTTCTCTTGAAGGATTATAAGATTATGTGCATGTGGAAGGCCTCTTTTTTTAAATTCGATGGTATAAACATAAGCCAGACATTTTCCAAATAACTGAGTTATGGTTATGTCATGTATTAATTCAGTTAATTTGATTTTAAAGACCCTTGCCACTAAATCTGGTCTATTGGAAGCAGTGTGCCCAATTAGCAGATTGTGTGTAATCTCTGGCCATTGTGGATTACATGTAAATGTAATAAATAAATCTGGTTTTCCAAATTTAGTTACAATAGCCATGGCATCATTGTATCTTTCTCGCATATTGCAATGAGATCCTTGGAAAGAAGATGGTAAAATGATGGCTTTGCCAGCTGGCAGCTCTCTGGTTGTAGCAACCTCGGGGACATAATCCATCAATCCATAATACTGTTCTACACGTAGTTTATCTTGTTGATATTTGCAGAAGTTTACATTATTTACCAATGATCTATTGTTGTGTCAGTTGTCCGCCACATAAAATGGGATTGAATCCATGTCGAATGGCAATTTGAGCCACTTTAAATTCAAGCATGGAAATATTATTTCTCACACATACTTTTGAATTTGGGTAACTCTGAAGGGTTAATTTGGGTTACCAACCTGCTTCCCCATGTAAAAAATAATGGATCCAAATTGGTAATATAAGATACTTATATTAATGAAAGGTTGATCCTCATTTCTGGGATATATTCTAATATCTCTCTGAAATGGTGGTGCTCCATCATTTTAAAAGACCATTGCAACCTCATTTGATGTAGGCAAGTTATAACGGCGTTTATCAGTATGGCAATCTCTTTGATGCACCATATTGACGTTTGGGATTGGCAATTGATGTATTTCTGCATGAATTTGATGTTCCTTTTCTACTTCTGCCAATTTCTTATAGGCTTGAGAGTATGGGTTTTGAGTCATAATTTTATCAAGCTCTATAAAACAATGGGTAAGCATGTTTTTATTTTCTTGAAGCTGCATACGTTGTTCAACAGCTTCCATTGTATCTAGGACATATAGTTGAGCACATTTTCTTTGCTCTCCTTCCTCTGGATGTAAATGAGAAGTACGATGGTAGTTGTTGAAAGTAGGCTCAGTCATAATGCTTTGTAAATATGTTGGGAATTTTTGTCTTGTCTTTTGCCTTTTTGACAGCAACTAACAAACTTGCCATCTCTGGGTCTTTCCTGTTTGAAATGATAAGCCCCACAAAACTGACAGACAATATTCATATTATCACAATTATGAACCTCTATTGTTAAATATTTAGGTAAAGGACACTTGTGAGAAGATATATCAATGTGACTGTGTAAATTATCATTTAAATTCTTATCTGATTGTTCAGGAAAATTTTCTAAATGTTTTTGTTTTTCAGTTGCCTTCTTGTGGTTGGACTTTAGTTTGTCAGCTTGCAAGTCTCTCTCATTCTATTTGTTGTCGAATTTCCTTCTGCTCCGGCCTCTGATGCTCTTACCATGTTTTTTGACCTTTGCGAGGGTCTGCATTTGCAGTCCGAAAGTCGTAGGGGGTCGTAGGGATGAGCGCCTTTGGCGCTCATCTCCACGAGCGCAAGGAGCGCCTTTGGCGCTCCTTGCCAGCAACTGTGGCGGGCTCACTATGTGAGCCTGCAAAACGTGGGCTCGCTATGCCAGCCCGCAAGCTTTAGCAACAACCCGTATTGCTGAGAACTATATATGTGATTTGTTGTGTGCTTCTAACATTATATTCCTGAGCAATCAGTGCAATTTTATAATATCTAAGTTTGGTCAATGTAGGGTGCTGAGTTCAGATAATATTTATTTAAACAGGACAGAAGGAAAAGGCATACTGTAAAAAGCACTACCTCTTCAGCACTAGTATTCCTAGTTTGCATATAAATGAACTTATTGTAAAATTAACAAAAATATATGTAAAGGAAAAAAAATGATTATTGTGTTTAAAAATAATAAGAGTTTGATACCTTAATAGTGACCAAGAATACAAAGAAAAATAATGATACAATGTAATCACTGCCAAATGAATAGTGTCCTTTACAATTACAGTTCCAAAACAAATGAGCAGCTTGAGATACATAGAGACAATTAAATTATTGCCAGCAACATCTAATGTAGATACATATAGTCATGAATAATTTCACTTATACCACGTATAATGCTTAGAAATGCTGATTGTCACAACTCGATCTTCGTGGGCTTGAAAAAGTTGCTAGACCGATCCTACCCACAGGTTGACCAGGTTATGTATACTCTCACACAGGAATGCTTAGCAGGATTCTAAGACAAGCTGCAGTTTCATAGGCCAAGTTACTGGTTTCCAGGACACAAAATGAAACATACTATGCATATGTATCAACAGAACATAATCTTTATTTCTGGGTTCACATATTTGTACAGTTTCCCATACCAAGTATCAAAAGATCAGGTGCCCTAACACAATTAGAGTTAACACCTTCTGGAACTTGAATTGCTTCATGTGAGCTAGGATTTCCAGCAAGGGCCCGACATCAGCCTTTCTATCTCACTGTCTAGGTACCACTGAGTCTCCAGCCCCAAATTTCAGATACCTCTGGTCAGTGTCTTGGCACACAGCAGGGGTCTGCTGGGGAATTGTAACACAGGAGACAGATTGTCTGGGGGACTCTTTCTAAGTAGGGGACCTAATGGAAGGTAGTGTTTTGGCTAGGGGTATGGAAATGTCTTTGACGTTCATTGTTTGTGGGTAGCACAGGGTGTAGGTGTTTCCACTCCCTAGCCGATCTCCTCCTGGGTAGAGGTACCCATTCAGTCAGAGAGGAGTTGTCTAAGAAGTTGGAGGTGACTCCGGAGTGTATTAACTTTTTGGTTAATGACTTAATTAGATCAATGGATCTCCCATAGAAGTCTATAGAGCCGGGTCTAAAATTTACCAAAGTTCAAATCCATCCAGAAACCTATCCCGACTACTGGTCACCCTCTACGTGATACTACCCTTAACATATTTGTATTGGCTCAATGTAATATTTGTACCCTGAAACACATTATACACATAAAATAATTCAAAATTGACCCATACCATCCTAAGCTCTGCTGACGTGGTGGAAATATCAGCAAACATAACAGGTTAACAATAGAACTTTGAACCTATACCCTTAAAAAGTGATATAGTCCTTCACTATTAATGTCTCTGTTGTCATTACAATAGCCTTTGGTCCATCTGGTCACTGTGGCTAGTGTACGCAGGGGCTCAGTCACTAGGCCCAAAAAGTTATAATATAATACTTTGGGTTGTGACACTGATACTTCATATAATCTAACTATTCACTGTCGCACAGAATTGTATTAGATGTTTAGGAGTATGACACTGTTTAAGGGTAAGAATAATTATTAACAAAAGTTCAAAAATATTAAAACTACATTAATACATAGGCAAACAAAATGGGAACATTTCCCTCCAGACTACTTTACCTGTCATACATGTATGCACATAAACTTATGGTGCGCTGTGTGTTCCTCCACTATAACCATATATTTTCTCATGTTGACTGCTGTAACTAATGCAACTAACCTGGTTCCATATAAATCTCATCCTGCTTGTCAGTTCCAGGTCTTATCTCCCTCCCTGTCCTACAAACACTCCTCCCCGTCTTCCATCTACAATGACACTAGACTAATTAGGTCCTTATATTCATTGGCATACAGGGTATGTTTCTCTGAAAGATATTTAACCAAACCATCTTATTTGTGTAATTATTATGAAAAACATTATTTGATAATGTAACCAGATGTATATCATGTGTTTTTAAAGGGACACTGTAATTACTTTTATGTTAAACCTATATTTTTATTTCTCCAATATTTAAAATAAAAAATATAAATGCTAACAATATTAAAGCTGTAGGCTGCATTCAACATCTTTTCATATTTATTAGCTCATTATCTCATTTCAGTAGTACTAAAGACAATTTATTGTAATGTGTGTTTTTAAATGTTATTTGCAACCTACAGTTTTGGTGCTGTTAGCACGTGTATTTTTGATGTTAAATACATGAGAAAACAAAAGATAGAATTAACATAATAAATATTTAATTTACAGGCAAACTGCCAATGTAGGCAGTTTGGCATTTCGACAAAAAATGATAATTTAACATATTCCAAAAAACATTTTGCTTTATTTTATTTCCTAATGTTTTATTTGAATTCACTATAACTCAATTTGCAGCTTTGATCAAACACCGTATTCCTCCTTTGCTAATAAGATACTCTAGGAGACCTCTATGTACATATATTCATCAATGCCACAGTCCAGAAAGAGCTCTGTGCAGCCGCCATGCATGCACCCAAATGGAATCCCCCTACAGTTATTAAGCAAAATCTTTTGGGGACAAGATTTTTTGGGGACAAAACTGGACTACCATGATTTCACAACCAATGACTCTTCACTGTCAAAAGTGTAAGGATCAGAGGACTTTTCTTCAGTCACACTATTTGTTTTCCTTGTTTTTTCTAACCCTTATCTAAGCTGTCCTTGTCACAAACCCCAGGACACTTGGACTTTTGGGTTTGGCCACTGGACCCTGATGGGTATTAGCCCCTAGCCAGTTTAATCAAAGTCATAGTTATATTGGCCTTAAGGTTCTTGTGAAATACTTTACCACTTGATTTGTTATGTTGTGTGATGTTTTCCCCAAGATCTGGTTGTATGCCGTGAACCCCTACTGCCCCTCTCCACAATGTAATTTTAGTCTTATGGGCTCTAGGTCTTTTTCCATGTTTGGGGCTATTATTTGTGTGTTGAGTGTTTTTTTAGGGTGCAACTATTGCATCAAGCTAAAAATATTCCCCTACTCTGGTTGGACTCCCAAAAATCAACCCCTGCTCTGCCCATATCCTGCCTGGTGGTAGCTGATAGCTGGGGGTCATAGACCCCTCAGCACCTAGGTGTGGAAGAAGACAGACTAGAACCATGTTATTGAAGACAGACCTGACCCATGTGGGGTAGTTCAAAGGGGACAAAATGAGTAAAGCATGTGTGTATCTAAGAAAGTGGCTCTCTGCAGATTAGTGCAGGTGGTATATGTAAATACACCATTGTTTTATTGTTTGGGAGATTGTATAAAAAGGAAACCCACGGAATGTATTCTCTGTTTGGGACACATATGCATGGTGTGTTTCATTTAGAGGGAAGAGTTTTTATTATTTTAACTGGGCTACTGGGCTTGAAGAATCGGATTGGATCTGTATCCAGAACTGATGCTGCTATCCTAGAAGAAGGGGATAGCTGATCTGGGTGAGATCTTTAGTAGGATTGGTCTCTCTGGCCTTTTCAAGTACACTGAAGAGCAGATTGTACCTGTTATGTTGATGATTCTGTGATCCTGTGTTCCTGATGATGCTGATAATGATCCTGATATCACCACCAGGCACAGAGAAGCCCTCCTCCAAACAAGTGTTTCTTTTACACTACCACAAAACCTTTTATACAGTGCTCTTTCAAACATATGATAAGATTATCAAAAATTGTCAATGTGCAGGTATCATTGACGATCTTTAAAAAACTACCCTGAGTCATTAGATCACTCTTGAACTTTTATTGAAATTTTAGTAATATACATGTAGAACAGTCATCAACATAACTAGTCAATCCAGAAATATAATTAGTGTGGTGGAGTGATGTCGCTAACATCAAATTTTCGGATCGCGAACAGCAGACGCAAATTTCTTCAAATGTTCGCGAACGGCGGAACATCGGCGAACCGCTATAGACTTCAATGGGCAGGAAAAATTCAAAACCCACAGGGACTCTTTCTGGACACAATAGTGATGGGAACGTTTTTTCAAGGGGACTAACACCTGGACTGTGGCATGCCGGAGGGGGATCCATGGTAAAACTCCCACGGAAAATGACATAGTTGATGCAGAGTCTGATTTTAAGCCATAAAGGGCATAAATCCCATAACATTCCTAAATTGTTTGGAATAACATGCTTTAAAACATCAGGTATGATGTTGTATCGATCAGGTAGTGTAAGGGTTACACCCGCTTCACAGTAACAGACCAATCTCCCCGTTTAATGCACCGCAAACAAACGCAAACAGTCCCTTTGCACAACCGCAAACTGCCCATTTCCACAAGGTTGCATACCAAGCTAGCCATGTCCTGTTCCTTGTCCTCACTGATGTCATTGAAGGTCTCTTCCTCCACCCAGCCACCAAGGGTCCCCGAAAGGTGACAACAAGCCCCCTGGGTCGCCTGCTGTGTTTGGTCTTCCACCTCCTCAAAGCCACCTTCCTCCTCTGCGTTGCCTCTGTCTGCGTTATTATAAGGTGTGTACTGTTAAGTAGTACTATTCCTATCGGTTTAATCCCTGTTACGTCCACTATTAGGGGACGTGTATATGGCATTGATTTTTGGAACAGGGAGATGGAAAAAGATACTTGGTCGGACCTCCTACTTCGAATTTGGGGCACTGCACGTGCAATGTAATGTGCCACCAGATAGGAGTGGTGTATTAAGTTGTACTATTTATTCCTATCAGTTTAATACCTGTCACGTCACCTATCAGGGGACGTGTATATGGCATGGATTTTTGGAACAGGGAGATGGAAAAAGATGCTTGGTCGGTGCTCCCACTTCAAATTTGGGGCACTGCGCGTGCAATCTAAGGAGCCACCAGATAGGAGTGGTGTGTTCAGTTGTACGATTTATTCCTATCAGTTTAATACCTGTTACGTCACCTATCAGGGGACGTGAATATGGCATGGATTTTTGGAATAGGGAGATGGAAAAAGATGCTTGGTCGGACCTTCTACTTTGAATTTGGGGCACTGCACGTGCAATGTAATGTGCCACCAGATAGGAGTGGTATATTAAGTTGTACTATTTATTCCTATCAGTTTAATACCTGTTACGTCACCTATCAGGGGACGTGAATATGGCATGAATTTTTGCAACAGGGAGATGGAAAAAGATGCTTGGTCAGACCTCCTACTCGAATTTGGGGCACTGCACGTGCAATATAATGTGCCACCAGTTAGGAGTGGTGTATTAAGTTGTACTATTCATTCCTATCAGTTTAATACCTGTTACGTCACCTATCAGGGGACGTGAATATGGCATGGATTTTTGGAATAGGGAGATGGAAAAAGATGCTTGGTCGGACCTTCTACTTTGAATTTGGGGCACTGCACGTGCAATGTAATGTGCCACCAGATAGGAGTGGTATATTAAGTTGTACTATTTATTCCTATCAGTTTAATACCTGTTACGTCACCTATCAGGGGACGTGAATATGGCATGAATTTTTGCAACAGGGAGATGGAAAAAGATGCTTGGTCAGACCTCCTACTCGAATTTGGGGCACTGCACGTGCAATATAATGTGCCACCAGTTAGGAGTGGTGTATTAAGTTGTACTATTCATTCCTATCAGATTAATACCTGTTACGACACCTATCAGGGGACGTGTATATGGCATGGATTTTTGTAACTTCCAACTCGTCTCCTCCTCCTCTCTGTCTCCCCATCTGAAATTTCCTCCTGTTCTTCTTCTCTTACAGCGGGCACCCACGTGACATCCACAGACGCATCGTCATCATCAACCGCTTCACCTGTATCTGACAACTCAAAAAAGGAAGCAGCACCGGCTACAACAACATCATTATCATCAGACCGTACGTCCATGTGTGTAATGCTGCCTGACTGGGACATATCCCTGTTATCTACATCCTCTTGCACTAATGTTTGTGCATCACTCATTTCTTCCAACGGATGTGTAAATAACTCTGCTGACGGATCAAGTGAAGCGGCTGTGGTGCTAGTGTTGGTGGTTGCAGCAGGAGGGCGAGTGGTAACTGGAGAGGTGCCAGAAGCTAAGCTGGAGGAGGATGGTGCGTCTAGGTTCCGAGCGGAAGCTGTAGAAGATTGTGTGTCCTCTGTTAGCCAGTCAACCATGTCCTCAGAACTTTTCAAGTTCAGGGTACATTGCCTCTGAAAACTGGGCATTATTCTAGGGCCAAAGGGAATCACAGCACCACGACCACGACGGCCCCTGCGGAGTGGCCTGCCTCTGCCTGTCATTTTTTTTCTATTATTGGTACTATGCGTGCAAGCTACTGTGACACCAGATATGAGTGTCACTGTGCACTGGCAAAAGTTGGCACAGTAGGCGCTGTAGGCCTCATACACACACCTGTAGGCAGGCAACTGATATTCAATCGATTACAGTCAAAAAAGTTTTGTTTTATGTCACTATACACTACGGTTGCACCAGATATGAGTGTCACTGTGCACTGGCAAAACTTGGCAGAGTAGATGCAATAGGCTTCACACACACGCCTGTAGGCAGGCAACTGATATTCAATCGATTACAGTAAAAAAAGGGTTCTTAAATGTCACTGTACACTAGGTTGCACCAGATATGAGTGTCACTGTGCACTGGCAAAAGTTGGCAGAGTAGATGCAATAGGCCTCACACACACGCCTGTAGGCAGGCAACTGATATTCAATCTATTACATTAAAAAAAGTGTTGTTTTATTTCACTGAGCACAATAGAAGCTGTTAGTTGTTAGCCTGTCACACACACACGCTGGCAGGCAGGCATATGCAATTAGATTACACAGAAAAAAATAATAAAATAAAATAAATTTTGTTCTAGCCCTAAAAAGGGCTTTTTGGGTTGCTGTCCTTGCAGCAGATATCAGATGAGTCCTTCAGGTCTGTAGTGGAAGCTAAATACACAGCCTGGCTATCTATTTCCCTATTAAATCAGCAGCAGCTACAATATATGTCCTCTCTCAACGAATGTAGCTTCAGAATGATTCTAAAATGGAGGCTGTCCTTCAGATGGAAGGCTCTGGAAGGGAGTGTATGCTGCTGATTGGCTGGAATGTGTCTGCTGACTGTGAGGTGCAGGGTCAAAGTTTTCTCAATGATAAAGAATAGGGGGTGGACCAAAAAGCGCATGTGTTCGCCGTTCGCTGCAAACGCGAACATGCCAAAATTGCTGCGAATAGTCTGCGGGCGAACTGTTCGGGACATCACTAGTGTGATGCAAATAGATCTCAGGTGGTCATGAGGCTGACATAGCACTTACAAATCAGTAATATCATTGGTAGACCAGAAAAAAACTATACATTTAAAGAAGGGATTTCCCAATAATTAAATTACTAAAATGATCTGTGGATGGAGGAAGCTGTCCGGTACAATGTGACTAGTGTTGCTGAGGGGGTCCAGGTCTTATAGAAATTGTTCCTCCTTCTCAATGTTCTCCTCCCCCTCTTGGGTTGGATGGCCCAGTGTTGCTGGTGCTGCTGTAGAAGAAGTGTAGCATATAATTATTTTCTATTTCTCATAATAATAACTTCTATCAGTGTTTGTATGTATAGCTTTAAATTGTGGATTACATATGCAAGACACAATAATATAAATATCAGCCTATTATCAAGCCATAGGCCTTTCAGACTGACATAATGTAAATTGTCATCCTGCGGATATATCCATGGCGTTAAAGTTATGTGAAAACATGAAATTGTTTTATTATACAGATATGGCATGTTGTAATATATTTTAGTATCAATATGACATCACAAATTTTAATGTTAGTATTATTAGTAATTGGTGATCATCAGTAACATTGTCTATGTGATATTTTTATTACATATGGTTTACAGAGTCTTTGTTGTGTGATGTAGGTCATACAGTGCCTTGCAAAAGTATTCACCCCCCTTGACTTTTTACTTATTTTGTTACATTGCAGCCTTAAGTTTTGTTAATCTGGATTTTATGTGATGGATCAAAACACAATAGTATAAGTTGGTGAAGTGAAATGCAAAAAATATATGCATAAAACTATTTTTTAGAAAAAGAAAACAGAAAATTGGCATGTGCGTATATTTTCACCCCCTTTTTTATGAAGCCCATAAATAGCTCTGGTGCAACAAATTACCTTCAGAAGTCACATAATTAGTGAAATGATGTCCACCTGTGTGCAATCTAAGTGTCACATGATCTGTCATTATATATACACACCTTTTTTGAAAGGACCCAGAGGCTGCAACACCTAAGCAAGAGGCACCACTAACCAAACACTGCCATGCCAAGGAACTCTCCAAACAAGTAGGGGACAATGTTGTTGAGAAGTACAAGTCAGGGTTAAGTTATAAAAAAATATCCAAATCTTTAATGAACCCCAGGAGCACCATCAAAACTATCATAACCAAGAACATGGAAAGAACATAGCAAAACAGCAAGCCTGCCAAGAGACGGTCGCTCCACCCTCACTCATGGGCCGGGCAAGGACGGCATTAATCAGAGAGGCAGCACAGAGACCTAAGGGAACCCTGGAGGAGCTGCAGAGCTCCACAACAGAGACTGGTGTATCTGTACATAGGACGACAATATGACAAGGCAACAGTACGCTTCATAGAGTTGGGCTTTATGGCCAGAAGAAAGCCATTACTTTCAGCCAAAAACAAAATGGCACATTATGAGTTTGCAAAAAGGCATGTGGGAGACTCCCAAAATGTATTGAGGAAGGTACTCTGGTCTGATGAGACTAAAATTAACTTTTCGGCCATCAAAGAAAACGCTATGTCTGGCGCAAACCCAACACATCACATCACCCAAAGAACACCATCCCCACAGTGAAACATGCTGGTGGCGGCATCATGCTGTGGGGATGTTCTTCAGCAGCCGGGACTGGGAAACTGGTCAGAGTTGAGGGAAAGAGGGATGGTGCTAAATACAGGGATATTCTTGAGCAAAACCTGAGGCCAGGATGGAGGTTCACCTTCCAGTAGGAAAATTATCCCAAACACACTGCTAAAGCAACACTTCAGTGGTTTAAGGGGAAACATGTAAATGTGTTGGAATGGCCTAGTCGAAGCCCAGACCTCAATCCAATAGAAAATCTGTGGTCAGACTTAAAGATTGCTGTTCACAAGCGCAATCCATCCAACTTGAAGGAGCTGGAGCAGTTTTGCAAGGAGGAATGGGCAAACATCCCAGTGGTAAGATGTGGCAAGCTCATAGAGACTTATCCAATGTGACTTGGAGCTGTGATTGCCGCAAAAAGTGGCTTTACAAAGTATTGACTTTAGGCGGGTGAATAATTATGCACATTTACTTTTTCTGTTATTTTGTCCTATTTGTTGTTTGCTTCACAATAACAAAAAAAAAACATCTTCAAAGTTGTTTTCATGTTCTGTAAATTAAATAATGCAAATCCTCAAACAACCCTTGTTAATTCCAGGTTGTGAGGCAACAAAACACCAAAAATGCCAAGGGGGGGAATACTTTTGCAAGGCACTGTATAAGTGAGTATGTTTTCTTATCATGATTAATGATGGCATTGTATGATTGATGGTCCATATGCTCAAGCGGGTAAATGTCCACTTATCTAGAGATTCCGAGAACATTGCTTGTAAACATCTTGCTTCTTTTGTGTTTCACCCACTTATTAAATTCCACAACAACTGTGGGACTACCACATGCGGTTCATGTGCTGGCTCTTTCCTCCTCCATCTTCCTCTTCACTAATTTTATATTACTGGTTTACAGAGACTTTGTTGCATGATGTAGGTCATATAAGTGAGTAGAAGTGTATGTTTGCTTATCGTGATTAATGATGGCATTATATGAATGGTGGTGCATGTACTCAAGCAGATATATGTCCACTTGTCCAGAGATTCCCAGAACATTGCTTGTAAACCTCTTGCTCCTCTTGAGTTGCACCCACTCCATAACAAGTGTGAGACTACAACATGTGGTTCTTGTGCTGGCTCCTTTTTCTGCTATGTTCCTCTTCACTATGACATCATAGCAGTGCTTGACACTCCCTATTTTGCATCCCACCATGCTAACCTCTCCTGCCACCTCTCTCCATATACTTGCCCTCTGACCAGCTCTGACCTCTTGGCTTCTGTGTAGCATATGTGACTGGTCACTGGTGGCATTCAGTAGGAGCATACATTTTTCCCGGACCTTGTGCTTCTTGTCAGCCTCCTGACTGCACCTGGGGATCTCCTCCTTACCGTGAAGCATGGGGTTTACCCCCCTTCTCCCCTGATTAGCCCCAAGGTCCTTCCCGCTGTCTCTATGGCTTATGTGCCTACACATTCCATTTCAGGGTACTTAGATGGTGTATATGTAGTATGCAATAGAGTATGTATTTGTGTTTTATGTGGAAGGATTTATATAGAAAGGAGGTAAGGATTGTGGGGTGGTATGTGGTTAGGGTAGGGTGGATAATGGGGTAGAGTAGATAGGATAAGGATGGGGTAAATGTGAGTAAAAGTTTTTTTGTTAATCTTTTAATTTCACTGAGGTGAATTTAAGCATATTAAAATATTTTTAACCAGTGCGCAAATCTCACTCTCTTTATAGCAATCGCCTATTCACTCTCTCACAAAAACACTATCCACTGTTCCTGTATCCTATGTGCTATCTTACGCAGCATGGCACAGTCAGTGTTAGAGTGAAAAATACAGGCTTACATAGACTCACTATTGCAATATTTACTGATGTTCTTTACTGCTATTGTTACAGGGAGCACTGTGGGTCCTTAGCTTTGACTCACAAGTTCAATCCCTTAACTGGTATGTAACATGTAAGGACCAATGTAAGTGCACGCAAGCTCTTTTTCTTACGTGACAAACCATCTTGTTATGTATCAGTTCTACTGTCTATCCAAGAGAGACATGTAATAGCTCAGTAAAATCTCCAGTAAGGCTACAAGTAAGCCTTATAGGAGATCCGTCTTGAGCCATGTAATTGAGCTCTAAGTGTAAAATGAGCACAAAGCAGTTTTCAATTCTGCACATAAACTTTCAACAAAAAGAAAGGAGGATATAATGTACTACTTTTTGATAGCGGCAATCAACAATATACACATGCACTGAAATCTGTTTGTTACAGGTAGAGAAATAGCAGAGTAGACTAGGGGCATTTTTCAATTGCTACAGTTACAGAGCGATTCAATTCAACAAGGCCGCAACAAGCCTCAATACCGTAAACACTGGTTTTATATGTTACGCTTCTGGGTATCCGATCTGATGAAGCGCGCCAAAATCAAGCAAGGACGTAATTAGCGATCCTGTCACAGGCCAATTGACATTGACTGTGCTGTAACTGAGCAAGTGAACACACAGGTCTAGGTGTTGGTGGGTTTCTGGGCTTTGGAGAGAGAGTGAGAGAGAGATAATGAGCTGTTTTGTGAGTTTTTCCTATTTTGTCCACTAAGATATATTAACACTTAATTTACAAGACTCATAATTACTGATATCAGATAATTCACACACATATATTAATACATACACATAGCTATACATAGAGATAGGCCACAACACATCTACACCCCCCCCTCCATAACCGCACCTCCCCCTCCACCCATACCCATACTATAATACACATAATACACACATCCTCGTTTTACCTCATACACATATATTATACTGAATTATCCTTATATTAATTTCATAATTTCCAGGATGGTTGAGGAGGAGAGTGAGGAGAGAGAGAGGAGGAGAGAGAGGGGAACAGCAGAGGAGGAGAGTGAGGAGTGAGAGGAGGAGAGTGAGGAGAGAGAGGAGGAGAGGAGGAGAGAGAGGTGGAGAGAGAGGGGAACAGCAGAGGAGGAGAGTGAGGAGAGGAGGCCTAGCCAGAAGACACGTGCCTGGATTGAGGTTGCTTCAGCTGTTGCTGCATTAGGGGTTGCAAACAGGGATGTCAAGTCTGTGAAACACAGATATGATGACTGCCGGATGAAGGTCAAGGGGAAGATGGCAGTCGAGGCCAGAGCATCCTGTGCAACCAGTTGTGGACTACCAGCCAACATTACATATTGCAGATGGGAGCGGACCCTGAAGGAGTGGATCGAGCCAGCGGCTGTAGTGGGTCTTCCAGGTTTTCTGGCAACCCTGTAATGTGAGTATCAAATTCACCATCACACCCTCATATGCACACGCATAGATAACTGACATACAATAGCACTGTAAGCTCTCTGGTTACTACAGATATATGGGGCAGCAAGAACCATGTAAATCCAGGAAGAAAACATATAATTGGCATGATTGTTATCAATGAAATGTCTGTCCAATACCTGAAGTTAAAACTGATTCTGATTGATTTGACATCCAAAAGAGAGTTCATGTATGGGTGTGCACACTGCAGCATATGTGGATACAGACTCTGTAAGACTGCATGTGAGTGTCATGTACTAACCTAACCTGGACCATGTCTCATCTGCATGTTAACAACCATTGCTGTGAATTGCACAGCAGATTCTGCTGAGCACGTGTCCTAATGAAGTGCAGATGGCCCACCTCACCAGTATTACGTATTATGATATGAGCCATGATTCACAATGCTCATGATACAGGTCAATGTTTATCTCTGTAAAACATTAACCACAGCCAATTACAAGTGACCATGATGTCAGGGATATGGAAACACAAAGCAAACAATTGTTTAGAAAATCAAAACTCAAACAATATTGTCCCTTTAATTTCACTACCCAGGAGGCTTACCCAGCCCACAGAGACATAGGCGGTGGCTCCACAAGAGGAGGAACCAAATCTACCCTTGCAAGTGGTGGTGGAGGAAGCTTATAAAATTCCAGAGGGCCAGGACCATGACAGGAAGCTGGCCCATCAGCAGCAAGATGGCCACCCACAGCACCATTGTGGCAAACACACCCCGGGCCCTCATACGTATAATGGGAACATTCTCAGCCTTTTCATCCACCTCCACCACACATGTCATGGAGCCAGCAACCACCTCCACAGATGTCCTGGTACTGGAGACTACTATCAGTAGGCCCACCACTGCCACCTAATCAGATATGGATGCCTTGGCAGGACCCCACAACTCCTCCACTCTTAACCTGGCCTCAAGAAACCTGGGCTACACCACCACCACGGCCCACACCAACACCATCGCCAAGGCTGACACCATTGCCATGGGCACCTCTGGCATCACCATCACCACGGACACCTCTGGCATCACCATTGCAATCAGCACCCCTGTCATCAACATCGCCACGGGGACCCCTGTCATCACCACAGCCCATCGACAGTCCTGGTATGTCCAGTGACAGACCTCACACCCCCTCAGAAGGTACTTTGTGGGAACTCATGCACCACATCCAGATGGAGGATGAAAGCAATATCACCTTAATGGAATGACTGGCATTCCAGCTGGAAAGGCAAAATTACATTGCAATCACTCTTGTTGAGAGCATCACATCACTATCTGGTGAGGTGAGGAGGCACAATAAAAGGATGGAGAGTTATGAACAAAAGGCTCATAGTGGCAGACAAGCACAGACAAGACTCAATGAGTGGCTAGTACAATTGGCGGAAGGCCAGGTCATATCTCTCCAGCCTTCAGGTTCCACAGGCTCCATCCCCATTGCAACCAGAGCCTGCGGCCAACGCCAGCTGCTACACAGCCACCCCAGGTGGATGCACCCCTCACTCCAACACCTCCTTATCAAGGTAGAGGTAGGAGGCGCTTGGGCACGGAAGGTGGGGGCCCAGTGCTGAGAAAGAGAAGGCAGGTGAGAACATCCCCTAAGTCCTCCTCATCCACACTCCTCAATGAATATTAATTAGTATAAATGTTGACATACTATTGCTTGGCTACAGAGTGTACACATATGGTTTTGTTTAACATTTCAGCAATTGGTGTTCAATGTGGATTGTCGTGGAGATGAGGTATTGAAGTCAATCCAAATAGTGTTCTGATCTTGTTTTTGTCTCTGTAGGTCTTAATAGCCCAATCTCACAACCATGAAGGCATGTTCCGCAACCTCCTCTTTCTGTTTTCCAGAACCTGCTCATCCATTTGGGATTATTCTTTAATATATAAAAAGACACTGCATGTGGAATACATTTGTATGACATTATCTAATTAATTGAGCAGATGCTAACCACAAGTAAGTGCTATGCACATTACTGGTACTTTGATTAAATGGAGTGATTCCTCATGATACTTTTTTTATCTGATTCCGGTTGCAGTGGTGTAGTGACCACATGTGACCCTAGTAGGTGCTATTCATCATGATTATTCTAGATTATGACATAACTCCCTTTAGGTATTCCCTTTTTCCCCAAAAGCCTCTTGCCCTTCAGGGATCCACTGACATCACATCCATGATATTAATGCGTGTATGTAATAGAGCTTTGTGATACCGCTTTCATCCTTTCAATGTGTTTTCAATGGTTAGGGTATTGGGACATCCACATACATCCCATTTGTGTCACATTCCTATATCTGTAAACTAATGAGCACTAGTTACTATGCAATAGAGTAATACATATACTACTAATAATAATAATATCATGTAATATAGGATTAATACACATGAAAGGTCCAATTTGTGATACTGTGGAGTATCAACATTCCCCTGAAGGCCTGATAAAAATATGATGATATCGTGAATTGATTGATAGCAAAACACTTGATGGGATTTCATCAAATGATAATGGGTATACATCTTGACATAGCAGAGATGATCCCTGATGGAGGTGAGTTGGCTGTTGCTCCATGTGCCTCCATGTGGGTTTGTGTCCCTTCCTAATGGGTTAGAGTAGATTAGTGTGGGGTATGTTCCCCTGGTCCCTTTCTGGATCACTATCTTGTAGTGGTGATGGGGTGATGAAGCTGTGAGCTATACCATGTATGGTCACTCTAGGTGGGCAAGTCATAGCAGAGAGGTCACACGAATTGTGGTTCACTGGAGACAGAGACATAGCTAAGTGTGCTGCAGTCCATAGGGTGACAGAGTGTCAGACATAACTGAAGGGCTGAACAACAAAAAATAAAATGTTCCCCTGGTACTAGATATATGTCATGTGGCGGTGTAATTTGGCCACTATTTGTTTTTCTCAATGTAGATCTGTTAAGTGAGATGTTTATAAGATTATCTTTGTATTTGTAGGGTCCACATTAGGGCCTCTGTGAGTGAAAAAGGGATAATATGTCAGGCAGGTTCATGTTTTAGTGTTGAAATGTAATCTTACAGCCACACTTTTCATATTGCCATATGCATGACCATTCCAAAAAAAAAACAAAAAAAAAACATTTCTAATGCCTTCCATTACTTTCCATTGGTGTGTTTTAATTGTCATTTGCAGTATTACAAACTAGTCTGTAAACCCTTTGCGAGACCTATTTGGAACCTGTAATATATTTGGCTACATTTGCCGGTTGCGAGTTTGAAAACAATTGTGTCCCTGGGTAGCAATTGAATAGCAATTTGATATTTTAGCGATTGTAACATTTGCAGGCTTGAAAGATCAAAGGTTTAGATGATTTGGGAGTTAAAATTTTGGCAACCACAAAGATTTTCAGTCTGTAATTAGTTTAAGAGCTACATTACGGGCTCCAGTAACCAACAATTGCTCAATTGAATAGTGGCGTAAGTGCAGAGCAGGTTTAAGGCAATGGTCCAGTGCTTCCATCCCATCTAATATGAGACTAGTTTTCCCTTGTATAGAAGGAACTGAGGTTTAGGTTTTCCTTTCAGGCCTCCTCCAGCTGCACCCCCATGCTCAAGTCTTTCTTCTATTTAATAATGAATATAGGGACCTCTTGCATATCACCCATGTATGCTTAGGTCAGGCTCAGAGGGGCAGATGTCTGATCTGGGGGTGGGGGGGGGCATTTAGTTGTTGAGAGGGACAAGCCTCAGGGTCAGAGCAGATGGAGCTGGATCCCCATACAGAGTCTGGAGAAAAGAGGCTGTGGGCAAGCATAGGGCACCTAACTACAGTCACAAGGAGATGGGTGTCCTCTCCAGTGCCATCCATACTTGCACCCCAATCCCAGGCTTGAAGTAAGGTAGCAGCTGAAGTCAATGCCTTAGGTTTTGCAAACATTGAACTGAGTTCCATTAGGCATCATTATAAAGCAGAGAGACCTACAAGTGGTGCCTCCCCAGTGACTGTCCAATATAATGAGTGGGAGAGGTTGCTGAGGGACTTGATTGCCCCGCGACCATAACAGGATCTCCAGGCCTGGTGTCCACACAGGATCCAGCCACCATGCCATGTGAATATCATATATGTCAACATCCCCCCACATACCCACACATGTTCACCACACACACATAGATTCCATACATCCCATGTAAATTCTGTTTACCAATGAAAGTAATAGGTAAGCTTTATGGATTTGACTGGGGTTAGATGTATATTTTTTCCTAGTCAAATCCTGGGAGCTTACATATCACTTTCATTAGTGGACAGCATCACATTTTTTATACAAATAATACTTTACAATGGGTATTGATGACAAAATATATATTTAAAGTGAAAGTTCGTGTATGGGTGTGCCCACTGCAGCATGTGCAGATACATACTCTGTAGGGATGGATGTGCAGTGTAATGTACTAGCAAATCAGGGACCATGTTTAAATATCAGATGTTAACTGATTGGTTAGTATGACACACTGCACAGTATGTGTATGCATATGCTGCAGAGGGCAGACCACAGCAGGAATCAATATATTGTTATGAGCAATTGACAACCAAGCTCATAATATAAAGCAATGATAAAATCTAGCAAATGATAACTCCACACAATTGCAAATAATTGAACCATCCAGGTTCAAAGCAACATGATGTCAGATGTAGCAGCACACAATGATCAAATGTTCATACAATCGTATTAACTCATATACTATTGTTCTCTCATTTCAGCTGCCCTGAGGTCTGGGTCTTCTACAGAGCCTGAGGCGGGGCATCGGCACAGGAGCCGTGTCGGGGGTACTAGCCATGGAGAGGATCAGAAGGCCTTGGAAACGAAGAGGAGGAGGACATTCGCTTCATGTGGGCAGTGGGGGGACTTGCTAACACGTCAACATAACCTGTGGTCCTTTTGGACAGACAACAAATCCATTTTACCAGCACTTCCCTCATCTATCCTACCCACTACCACCAACCGTACAGATACCTCAGCACCTTCCCACAGTTAAAGGCCACCAGATGCTTGTCCTTATGTATGGCCAAAATAACTTTTTGCAGGGTACCCAGGACAGAGTACCCTCCCACCAGGCCTCAGTGGGCCACAGTCATAGAAGGCTTTTTAGGGAGCTGAGGAGACACAACCTCCATATGTAAAGCTACATGGCCAGGCTGCTTCAGGTGGTACAGAACCAGAGCACGCTCATACAACTGAACATTACGCTCTGGCTACCAGCACTGCCTCATCGACACAGATGCCTCCCTGCTCACCTTCCTTCATGCCCGCAACACCAGGGTCATTGCAACTGCCTCATGGGGGCATGTCTCCCCCTTCAACACCCCCTCAACTAGGTAGTAGGCATGGTGGCATGGGGGATAGCGGCTGCATCTATTATTCAACTTATCAAAAGCACTCCTCAGTGATAAAATGTTAACAGAATCATCCTGGCTACAGAGAAGATGATCATAGTTTATGTGATGGTGATATTTTGTAACCATGTGGCTGCCCTTCTCTGTGGAAATGTATAGTCATGTTAAACATGTCACCAGGAAAGACTATGAGAAGAGATGGTCTCGTCCCTTTTTTTTTTCTATCCCTTACTGTTTAACGTTTGTTTTTGTTTTTTTATATTTTTTTATATTACTATTTTAGGCAAATTTGATCTCAATTAAGGCATCTTCATCTGCAAGCAGTGCTACTAGTTAATTTAAGTGAAATATATGCACAGTGGCTATAAATAAACACACATATCATGTTCTAAAACACATGGTTGTTGTTAGGTTTAATTTGTACCAATGGAGAAATGGTGGTGGACTTGCATAGTCCGACAACAGCATGTTAATCAAAGCCTGGGTTAATGCATGCATTAATTAAGCTTTTCATCCTCTCACCATTTGTCTGATAAAATTAACTAGTGACTTGCCTGTCAACAATGATGGCATGATTCTATATATTGTTTTTCTCTCTCCCTCTCCCTCCCCTGTGTCTTTCACCCCGTATCTCTTTCCCCCTCTCCCTCCCCTGTGTCTCCCCCTCTCCCTCCCCTGTGTCTCTCCTTCTCTCTCCCCTGTGTGTCTCCCCCTCTCCCTCCTCTGTGTCTCTCCACCTCTCCTTCCCTGGTGTCTCTCCCCCTCCCTACACTATGTCTCTTTCCTCCCCTCTACCTTCCCTGTGTCTCTTTCCCCTCCTCTCCCTCCCCTGTGTCTCTTTCCCCCTCTCCCTCCCCTGTGTCTGTTCCCCCCTCTCCTTCCCCTGTGTCTCTTCCCACCCTCCCTCCCCTGTGACTCTTTCCACATCTCTCTTCCCCTGTGTCTTGCCCCACTCTCCCTCCCCTGTGTCTCCTTCCCCTGTGTCTCATTCCCCACTTATTTTGTGTCTCTTTTCCCCTCTCCCTACCATGTGTCCCTTTCCCCCTCTCCCTCATTTGTTTCTCTTCCCCCAACCCTCCCCTGTGTCTTTCCCCTCCTCCCTCCCCTGTGTCTTTCCCCCCTCTCCCTCCCCTGTATCTCCTTCCACCTCTCCCTCCTCTGTGTCTTTCCCCCCTTCCCTCCTGTTTCTTTTCCCCCCTTTCCCTCTCCTCTGTCTCTTTCCCCCTCTCACTTCCCTTGTGTATCTTTCCCCCTTTCCCTTTCCCTGTGTCTCTTCCCTGTCTCCCTTCCCCTGTGTTTTCCCCTTCCCCTATGTCTCTCCACCTCCCCTGTGTCTCTTCCCCCTCTCCCCCGTGTCTCTTCCCCCTCATCCTCCCCTATGTCTCATACACCTCCTCGCCCTGCCCTGTGTCTCATACCTTCCTCGCCCTCCCACCCAGATGCTCCCCCTGTCCCCCAGATGCTCCCTCTGTCCCCCCCAGAGGCTGCTTGGTGGCGGTTCAGTGGAATCCCATCCGTATTGTCTGCAGCGTACTGACGTAGCTCTGACGTCATTCTGGAGCCCAACGCTGAAGACAGGATGCGCTGGCAGGGTTGGGACTCCACTAAACCACCACTGAAACTGCAGGTAAGGGGGACAGAGGGAGCATCTGGAGGCAGGGGGAAGATAAAGGCAACATCAACCAAGTTGGGGGGGTTATGAGGCACAGGGGAGGGCGAGTGGGAAGGAGACACAGGGGCTCATTGAAGCCCCTGTCACTTACGAGTCCCGCACTCATTGTAGCCAGGGGGGTGATGTGGCCTGCTTTACTGCGGGCCTCACAATTAGCGCCTATGTGCTCATCGCGAGCATCAGTGGGACAGGGGGAAACGTGCGCGATGAGCACCTACCGTGCTCATTGCAGCATGTGCAAGTGCCAGTTGTCGTCCTGCAACTGCAGGCCTCGCGACAATTCACATTTCGACAACTATATATGTGACTAGCAAATTTGAAGCCTGGCAATGCTGTTTGCCACACAATGTGATGTTCTGCCCCCTCTGAGCACCTTTGGTGCTCATCGTGAGCCCCGCGCTAAGCACCAAAGGTGCTCATTGTGAGCCTCTCCTCCCATCTACTTCACCGCTCATTACAGGCCTCGGCAACTTGCAACTTCTGTGCCTTGTGTCTTTCTCCTCTGTGTCTCTGCTGAATCTTTGCGTTGTTGGTGTAAGTGTTACTGTCTTTGCCGTCGTGTGTTTTCTAACTCCCGTGTGCCTGGCAACATTGGTGTAAGTGTTACTGTATTTGCCGTTGTGTATACCCGCCTGCCTGGCGTTGGTCGTCTGTGTCCCGCGTGACTGGGGTTGTTGTTGTAAGTGTTACTGGCTTTGCTGTTGTGTATTTTCGAAGTCAGCGTGCCCGGCATTGTTGGTGTAAGTGTTAATGTATTTTGCATTTTCTAAGTTCTGCGTGCCTGGTCTTGCTGAGCCTCCTTTTCATCTTGTTTCAGAATTTTAAATTTTTTTCGGCCAACATTTTTTTCCTGCTTCAATGATTTTTGATCGTTAAAAAAGACAAAGTATGCTTAAAATTAACTTGCAACCTCACTCACAGGCTCTGTGCTATGTGTGAGTGTGTAAGTGAATTTTAGGAATATTTGTGTGTTTTCGCCGTCTTTTCCAATTTAATGGTTCGGCCGTTTAAGTCGTATTTTTTGCGAGAGTGTGCCTCTACGGCTCGACTCGCTTTGCAGATTGCTGTTTGACAACTATTATATGTGATAGACATTAGGAATTACAACTTTTGCCTTCTATCAATATTAATGGGTATGTCTTTAGACATCGTGATATCATGACAATAAGTTACAATCTGATAACACCTATATACTAAACAATGTGATATCAATGTGGCTAAACAATATCATAAATAGATGTTACTAGTACTATTGTCCCACTGAATGTGGTCACAGCTATGCATTCCTTGTGAGTGGCCACATCATTATTAATAGTCATGGCAACTGACTTCTCTTGACAGATACAGACAGCATGGTTAGTACTGCTTGTCGTTAAAGATCAGGTGAGCTGTTTTTTTGTTACAGTTACAGTATAAAGCATTGTACTGTACATACAGGTATTTCTATATTTTTCTCGTCCTCTGCCTTTTTTTTTGGTTATGACTAACCTTTTTTTTTCTTTTTTTCAGTTTTTGATGAACACATTGTCTCCTATTTAATTGTGAAAATCACAATGACAGAAGCCCGTAATGTAGCCCGTAAAAGTTACAGATATTTAATTGGCTTCTTTTAGCAACTGCAATCGATTTGTGAGTTACAGGCTCAAAATCCCTGCAGTTGTCAAAAACGTAACTCCATCCTATCTATTCCTTTGATGTTTGATGTTTCAAGCCTGCAATTGTTACCAGTGCTAAAGACGCAAAGTCCTTATTTAATTATTTTAATTCAACAAACCCGCAATTGCCTTCAAACCCGTAAATGGCAAATGTAGCAAAAACTTTTACAAGTACTAGAGAGGACTCACAAGTGGGTTAAACACCTGTTCGTAACACTGCAAAAGGAAATAAAAACACACTAATGTACTAAAAAATACTGGGAAAGCAGTGAATGGTATTAGAAGTAATTGCACAAGTCTCAAGCTTGCAAATCTGCCATAAACATTTTTTTATACATATCAGCCCACCCACATGGACTAGAACAGTTTTTTTGTTCATTTTTCTACATTGTTGGATTGTGAGTACGATTGCATATCAGACTTCTAAACACTAATTGATTGAAGTTTAAACTACATGTTTTCCTGATGTCATGATGAAGATCTCATTTACTATTGGCTCTTTCTAAATTGTAACTTTCAGGCTTGCTTAAATGATCATGATCATGCCCTGAAATGCTACGTACGGGTTCATGGTTTACGGTTTTAGAATTTTGGCAATTGTGGGCTTGTTCAATTAAATACCTCTGTAACTTTTGCAAATTTCTAACCCGCAGATATACAGCCTGTATGACAGTAATTATGGGCTTGGAATTAAATAGGGGCCATTGTATGCTTGTAATTTTATTGGATTACATAATCCAGGAGTTAATACATCTGTGTAGTTGAGCAGATGAAGACACAATGTAGGTTTTATGTGGTTACTTCTATTATATGAAGTATTGAACTATGATATTTCTGTTCATCTGATTATCATTACTGTGTGGTAATATCTACATGTGACGCTAGTAAATGCTATGCATCATTATTATTATACAACTAGCGACTTGCCCGTCAAAAAATGATGGTCAATAAAAATTAAATGTTGTGAAATTTGTTTGCAACACAAAATGAGTCAGCTACATTTGTCCCATTAATTTTTTTAACTTTTTATTTTTTTAACTTTCAACTTATATTTCACAAACATGAAAGTTTGTAACATGCAACTTGTATATTAAACATTCGTTCAACATTTTGTTAACAATACTAACACTTTTCAATACATATTTATCACTGAGTAACTGCGGACTATATTAACTTAGAGTAAATAAATTGTTTTAACAATAACATGCTTTTTATCATTTGTAACATTTTTGTTAAACTCTTGTTAAACTAAATTAGCATTGAATCCAGAGGAAGGCAAACAATAAAAAACCCCTATTGAAACTTGGCCAATTGTATCAAAGAGGGAAAAATATTAATTCCTTCCTGACCCCATTAACTGGCGATCGGATTTCTCCCTGAATCAATACTTTGTCTTTAAATAATACATTTCCAATTATTATGAAATGCTTCAACTTTATACTAACAATACATGTTTGACTATACCACATATATATTTAACAAACTTTTTTAAAAATTAAAAAAACACATATATAACATTTGAAATTGTAACATCAAACAATAATATTTAACTCTTGTAAATCCTGTATGTTTTTTTGTCCATTGTTTAGCTGTTTTACTTGAAATATTGTTTTTGTGCAATCATATTGAGTACCATAAAATGTTGGCATTAAAATGAAACCATTGTCCTCTATCTTTCCAACACCTCATAGTAGACAATGGTTTTGGTGTAAACACATCCATCGTCCAATAAATGACCTTGATTTTCGTTTTCTTCAACATGAACTTTAATTTCTTTTGGATTAGTGCACCTTGAAAAAGCCACATAGAGTTGTCCATGTGCAAAAACTGGTTCCTTTAAAAAAATCCCAACGGACTTAAAAGTTTGTCCTTGGGATTTATTGATGGTCATGGCAAATGCCATGATAACTGGAAACTGTCTCCTTTGAAGGACAAAAGGCAAACAACTCTCACTTGGAGCTAAATCAATTCTTGGTATAAAAACTTGTTCACCTTTATAGGTACCAGTTATAATTTCTGCATGTATAAAATGATCTTTTAACTCATGCACAATTAATCTCGTCCCATTACAAAGTCCTTTTTTTGGATTCATATTTCGCAATAACATGACAATTGCGCCTTTTTTCAATTGTAAAATATGTGGGGGCATTCCAGATGGTGTTAACGAATTAATAAATTAGATACTAAAATTCGATTCACTGTCTTTATCATCTGACAGAATAGAATCTGCACTGTAATAATTCTTTTGTGGTGCATTGATGTATTTTAAAATTTCGTTATTTACATTCAAGGCATCGATATTTTTTGATGTTAATATCACTTTGTTTGCAATGTCTGAGTAATCCTCATTATTAAGAGTGTTTAGAAATATGGCTGATATGAGTGATTCATTGCAAACCATTTCTGATGGAATTTCAATGGTATCATTTGGTAAATGCTGTATTTCTGGTTGTTTTCCTACTCCGATTTTAATGAGCCAGTCATTGAATTCATTTTGGCCTTCAGATCTCATATTTAATTCTAATTTGAGATGTGTAAATATTTGCCACAGTTTACTGGTCTTGATACATGTTTCAATGATCTCCGTTCTATTTCGTGTGGCACAACAGGTAATGTTTGCCTAAAATCTCCTCCTAACAGCATCACCTTTCCACCAAATGGCAAAGTATTATCCATCACTTCTTTTAAAAATCTGTCAATACATTGCAATGCATGACATGACATCATTGTTGCCTCATCTATGATAATTAGTTTAGTTATTTTAAATGGCAAAGTATTATCCATCACTTCTTTTAAAAATCTGTCAATACATTGCAATGCATGACATGACATCATTGTTGCCTCGTCTATGATAATTAGTATAGTTATTTTAAATTTTTTTGCTTGTAAGAAATTCAATCGAATATCTGACACTGATGTTTCCAATATGGGAACTGGCAGCTTAAATCCACTATGCACAGTTCTCCCACCATCTAACAAAAGTGCAGCAATTCCAGTTGTTGCAAATGGCATAGCTTTCTGACCCTGTGATCGAATATAACTCATCAAACAATTGTACAGATACGTTTTTCCTGATCCACCTGGGCCGTCTAGATAGAAATACCGGTATTTGACCATTTCATCATCTGTAGCATTTGTGATGGCATGAAATGCTTCTAACTGTAAAGTATTTAAATTTGCCAGTTTTTCTTGGGTTTTTTGTCTTTGAAGCTCAGTGTCATAATCATCAAAATTGATGTCATCTATAAGTCCTGGATCTGGTAAATTAAAACTTGCACAATTTAATCCATGAGCCAACAATATTTCTTGGATTTCCATCAATGTTTTTAACAGAGCTATTGGTTCTCTGTAACGTTTCAAGAAACCTTCTGACATGTTTAATTTAAATGTTTCCCACAAAGTGAAAGCATCAGGTACATTGCAAAATATGCAAATGAATGCAAATTGTTGTCTCATTTGCTTAGGCATTTGACATAGTGCTGCTTCTTCCAGACACCTCTCCCATTCAGTATCATCAGCTATGAAATGTTGATGTCTTGCAGCTAATAGGAATGTATCATAAACTATGTCATTCACTGTACGTAAATGCTCAAAACTCTGTGCACCGGGAACATGTAGCAGAAGTAATCTTAAGCTGAAACGTTCAATGTCCCTTGGACTAACGGTATAAATGCGTGGTATAATTTTATGTGCATCTCTTCTTCGTTGTCGCCATAGACCATTTACAAATACATAGTGATATGGTATCTCTATGTATAAAAATTGTCTTGCCTGCGTATTCTGACAGTTTAATTTAAACCATAGCAGTAAGTGTGGTATCTCTGTCTTCACTTTGATATAATGCAGTTCTTTCATTTCCTGCAGTAAAGCAAACCAACTGACTTTGAGGCAAATGTACAGCTAAACGATAGATAGCATGTGACCGATCATGCATCTCAAATTTCAAAAGGCGCCACATTGCTTCAGGAGCATCTAAATAATTTGATAGTTCATCATGTAAAATTGGATTTTCGTTTTCATTTGCAGCACCTTGTACAACAACAGTAGCTGCGTCATATCCTTTGTATGTATATTTATACACATACTTAATTGATTTAATCGAAGTGCAAGCTTCCACATTGATGTGTGAATTGTACTTGATGAGCAAATGTGGATTGGATGGAATGACAAATCTATTATCAACCTTTTGGCCACGGATAATAGCTGTTTGTCCTTGTGTTCTTTTATACAAAGGATATCCATCACAATTTGCATAAGTTTGCATTTGAAATTGTTTTGGAAATTCTTTAGTACATTTTTTATTTTCCGTACATGGTGAATTAGGATTCATCTCTCCACATGGGCCATGAATCATTCTATGTGTAACAATCTCCCAAAGGTTTGTATATTTTTCTTGGTCTGGCAATTATGCGGAAATTACTGAATCCACTCTCTCTGCAGTGTTCAACTTATCTTTTTCCTGCAGTATTAAAAGTATGTGAGCATGTGGCAATCCTCTTTTTTGAAATTCAGTGGTGTAAACAAAAGCCACACATTGTCCAAATAAGTGTGCTTTAGTGATATCATGTATTAATGAATTGAGTTTGATTTTGAATACTCTTGCCACTAAATCTGGTCGGTCAGAAGTAGTTTGTCCCAGATACAAATTTTCCTTGATCTCGGGCCATTGTGGATTACATGTGAATGTAATAAATAAATCTGGTTTTCCAAATTTTGTGACAATAGCCATGGCATCATTATACCTTTCTCGCATATTGCAAGGAGATCCTTGGAAAGAGAATGGCAAAATAATTGCTCTTCCAGCTGGAATGTCTCTGTTGGAAGCTAAATCTGCCACATAATCCATTAATCCACAATACTGTTCTACTCATAATTTATTTTGTTGATATTTAATTAAATTTAGGTTATTGGCTTCAACTTGTAAATATGAATCAATACTCCATTGTTGAGTGAGTTTGCCTCCATGTAAAATTGGATTAAAACAATCCCGGATAGCAGTTTGTGCCACTTTATATTCCAGCATGGAAATATTAGATCTAATACGAAGTTTAGTATTGGGATAACTTTCCAATTGTAATTTTGGTTCCCATCCAGGTTCCCCATTTGGAAAGAAAATGGGATATGTAATTGGATCTAAATTACAGCTTAATACAATATATTGATGTTGATAAATGGTTGTTCTTCATTGCGTGGATATATTCCAATATCCCGCTGAAAAGGTGGTTCACCATCTTCATTTTAAACACCATGGCAACCTCATTTACTGTAGGTAAATTATATCTTCTTTGATCAGTGTTGCGATCTCTTTTTAACACCATATTTACTCTTGGTGTAGGCAATTGATGTCTTTCAGCATGTTCCTGTTGTTCTTTTTCAAGCTGTGCTAATTGTTTGTATGCTTGACTAGATGTTTTTTTTGCATAATTTTATCCAGCTGTTCAAAGTCTATGCGCAAACACTGTTTATTTTCTGGAAGTGTCATTCTTTGTTCCACAGCTTCCATTGTATCTACGACATATAACTGTGCAAATTTCCTTTGCTCTCCTTCTTGTGGGTGTAAATGTGAAGTTTGGTGGTAAATTTGACCTTGAACTCTAAAACAGTAAGGACCATGTCCTGGTACATTTTCGGCTAATGTTGCACCCATTTAAGCAAATGAAATAGCACTGTTATAAGACCTTATGTTTTGTTTGAAATTATTATAATTTGGAAATGTTGGATCGCTCATAATGCATTCTAAATAATATGGAAATGGGTGTCTTAGTGGAAGTTTCACCTTTCCTTTCTGACAGCAACTAAAATTTCCGTCAGTAGGTCTTTCCTTTATAAAATGATAGGCCCCAACAAAACTGACAAACCACATTAAGTAACCAACAATAATGAGTATCTACTTGTACTGCAGTAGTAAACACATTGTCATGCATTTCTGCAACATAGATATCAGACCCACTTTCTATATGTACATTGTTTTCTTGTGTGTCTACATTTAAGTCATTCTGCAAAATAGAATCATTGGACAATGGTTCACAGAGATGTTTTTGTTTTCTTTTACGTTTCTTGGAAGCCCCAACACACTCACTTGCGGCTTTCTTACTCATCTTTCTTTTATTTAAAAGTCTCTGTCGATCTTCTTCTCGCAAGCGTTGTCAAGTTTCCGGTGTCTGAGCATCTCTCCACCTTTGCTTCCTTTCCCTTGCCAATCTTCTTTTGCATTCAATTTTGTCTTCTCCATTCTCCGCCATTTTAATCTGTAATTGAGAGATGTAATTATTGTTTGTTCTATTTTTGTATACATTTTTTTTTCCTTTTTGTACTGTTCCATTAAAGTAGATGAATAAACTAATCAAGCATTTTAAAATGTTGCACTTTAGAATGAAAGAAATGAAACAATTTTTCAAAGTATTTTATTGACATATATTAAATAGGAAATAGCTCCACATATCTATCTATATTTATATTATTATCCTTCAATTCCATTCCTTCTTGATTGAATTCACTGCATACCATCAATTTCTTTTTTTGCAAGTGTTGTAAGCTTCCTATTTTTTTTAAATATTATTATTAATTAGTATTGTCTTTTCAACTTTTTTCAAGTTATGACTAAATATCATACATCATACATATTTTTGCATAGATTAAAAACATGAAATAAATATATCAATCAATCAGCATGAACACACATATGTAAGCATAGATTAAAAACATACAATCAATATTACTGTTAGTCTTTAAATAAGACTCAATTAATGTGTATTTATCTTAAATTAATGTCGGACTAAATATAACGTCAAGACGTAAGCATGAGTCTATTCCCTTTTTTTTTGTTTGATTGTTATTTTAAAATGAGTATGTTACAACTGAATTATTAAAATAATGTACATTACTAATGAAATAAGAATCAATTAATGTTCCTTAATATTAAAGTAATGTGTGACTAAATCTAACATCAAGATGTAAGCATAAGTATATAGCCTTTTTTTTTTTTTTTTTGGTTTATTTTATACTAAATATATATAAGAACTGAATTATTTAAATAATGTACATTAATAATTAATTAATCAACGTGTTCCTTTTTGTATGCACATTCTTAAACGTTAACCTTTTTTGATATTAATGATAAGTAATGATTAATTAATTAATTAAATAAAGTACATTATGAATGTTATTTACAATTCTTTCACACAGGTAATCACGATATATAACAAATTAATTATTAAATTAATGTACATTAATAATTAATGAATCAATGTTTTGCTTTTTTATTCACATTCTTAAACGTTAACTAATTTTGATATTAATGATTAATTAATTAATTAATGTACATTATGAATGTTATTAACAATTGTTTCACACAGGTAAGCACAATATTATTTGTCTATTAATTAAATTTACTATTTTTTATTTGTTAAGTAAGTACCAATTTACTAATTAATAATTATAAATGATATTTACCTTTTTTAATGTAATATTGCTGAAGCAGTATCCTGAAGAGATAACAATCTCTTGAGATTTTCCGGCATCAGAAAACATCCAGTCAGACTGTCATCACCTGAGGAGAAAGTGTGTTCTGTGTCAAGTGTGCCCTATATATAGGCTTTGTGCGCGAGACAAATGCATTGTTTTAGGCGGAAAATCCGCTGTTCCGCGAGACAAATGCGTTGTTTTAGGCGGGAAATCCTATGTGGCGAGAGACAAAGGCGGGAAATCTGTGTTAATCTGTAATTGCGTTTTGTAAAATGTACTCGCTACTGTCTTTTTTTACTCATTGTGCGGTTATTGCGCATGCTTTGTCTTGTTGTTTTTCGAACACATACGTCTGTGGCTGTGTTTTACGCAGTTCATAGTAGTATATCCTTGTTTTCATTCTTTTCGGCGGCCATTTTTTTCTCGCTTAGCCGATTTTCGATCTTTGTAACTCGTCTAAATCAATGTAAATTGGAGTTCCAACTCACTCCCAGACGTCCTGCCTGGTTCCCCATGCTGTAAGTGACCTTTTTTTATTTTTTGGTGTGTATTTAGTGTTTTTTTAATTGTTTTGGTTCCGCCGCTTATCTTGTAATTTTTTTCATCTCGTAAGTCCTGCGGTTTAATGGCTCACCTCGCTAGGCGAGGCTCGCCTGCAATGAGCGCCATTGACGCTCATTGCCAAAATGCTACGGTTTAACGTAATGGCTCGCCTCGCTATGTGAGGTTTGCCTGCCAAAGTGCTACGGTTTAACAGCTCGCCTCGCTACACGAGGCTCGCCAGGTGATGAGCGCCTGCGGCGCTCATCGCTAAGTCGTACGCACCACGCAACACAGCGTGACGACGAATCCTAGTTTAAGAATTATAATATGTGATATTATCTTAAACCCTTTAGGTTTTTCCTGTTTTTCCAATCACCCTCTTGCCTCTGGGGATAGTGCACACCGCACCCATGATATTAATGCACAGACAGTGACATGTATGACTGTGCTCTGTGTATATACTATGCTATGTGATTGTTATAATGTTATCAATGTTTCTGTGTGTTTCTAATGGTTACTCATTTGCCTTAGGGAGTTCTACTGTTCAGGGTAGAATTGCCTGGTATTTCAGGGCTGGGTGACTCTTTTGAGTGAGACTAGACTGATATACTTTAGGATATTTCTCACTGTGAAAGACCCAAGTGAGCTAAAAGAGGTTACTCTCAGAGTGGATTATCATGTCCATAGAGCTAAACTATTAACGTTAGTTCGTTCTCTGATGATCACCTCTAACTTAGTTATTTTGTTTAAGCAAATTACCCTTATGATTTAGTCTCCCTAAGGGTTATAGGGGACTCCAGATGTGGACCCCTTGAAACTGTGCCTTAGGGAGTTATCAGCTACACCTCACTGACGAGGCCCAATGAAGGCCAACACGTACGTCTGGGGTTTGCTGTTTCTCCTGTTCAGGGTAGAATTGACTGGTATTTCGGGGATGGGTCACTCCTTTGAGTGAGACCAGACTGATATAATATAGGATATTTCAACCTGTGAAGGGCACAAGTGAGCTAAAAGAGGTTGCTCTTAGAGTGGATTATCCTGTCCATAAAGCTAACATATTAAGGTTAGTTTGTTCTCTGATGAGCAACTCTGACTTTAGTTATTTTGATTTCAAATAGTAACAAACATATTATTTACATAAGGATAATATTTTTGTAAATATTTTGTATAAGCATTATGTATTTCTGAATACCTATCCCTTCATGCATTCGATGACTGTGATATTGTGTTTTCATGTCACTAAACGTATGTTGATTAATTATTAATATTTCATGGCCAAGTGTTTACACTGTTTATGTTAAATGTAATGTTAATATCATCATAATATAACATCAATTCACATATTGGTTCACACAACACCAAAAATGTAAATTTAGTGTGATATCAGGATGAACTATTTCTCCTTATTTGCTATGAATAAAACATTGTTTTGTGAACATCATATACCTTTACACAGGTATGGTTTAAGAGTGTCTTAATATGTCCAAAAAGTGTTCAAGCACCATTTATATGTTATTATCTGAATTTTCTAAAGCATACATAAACAACGTTAATACTAATTTTGGGGTTTTAATGCTTTGAAAGACATACATTATATCACTGCTCTGTATCACCATTCCACTGAAGAGTTGTTAACCATGTGACATATATTATTCATAGTCAATTAATACAACTAGCTGTAATTTGACATATTTATTATTGGGGTACATGTTGGCCCATGCACAACAGCAATGGCAAGGGACTTCACAGGACAAGTGTACCCAAGATTCCTGTTGATGGTGGTAAGTTCCCCAGGTCTCCTTCTTCATCCCCCCAGCCTCATTGTGTCTTTGCTGGTCTTCCTCCACAGCTACAGTGCCTTGCAAAAGTATTCACCCCCCTTGGCATGTTTTGTGTTTTGTTGCCTCACAACCTGGAATTAACATGGATTGTTTGAGGATTAGCATCATTTAATTTACAGAACATGAACACAACTTTGAAGAGGTTTGTGTATTGTGAAGCAAACAACAAATAGGACAAAATAACAGAAAAAGTCAATGTGCATTACTATTCATCCCCTTAAAGTCAATACTATGTAGAGCGACCTTTTGCGGCAATCACAGCTCCAAGTCGCTTTGGATAAGTTTCTATGAGCTTGCCACATCTTACCACTGGGATTTTTGCAAATTCCTCCTTGCAAAACTGCTCCAGCTCCTTCAAGTTGGATGGTTTGCGCTTGTGAACAGCAATCTTTAAGTCCGACCACAGATTTGGATTAAGGTCTGGGCTTTGACTATGCCATTCCAACACATTTACATGTTTCCCCTTAAAACACTCAAGTGTTGCTTTAGCAGTGTGTTTGGGGTCATTGTCCTGCTGGAAGGTGAACCTCCATCCTAGCCTCAAATCCCGCACAGAGTGGTACAGGTTTTGCTCAAGAATATCCATGCATTTAGCACCTTCCATCTTTGCCTCAATTCTGACCAGTTTCCCAGTCCGTGCTGCTGTAGGGAAGGTGTTCTTTGGGTGATGTGATGTGTTGGGTTTGCGGCAGACATAGCGTTTTCTTTGATGGCTGAAAAGTCCACTTTTAGTCTCATCAGACCAGAGTACCTTCCTCCATACATTTTGGGAGTCTCTCACATGCATTTTCGCAAACTCAAAATGTGCCATTTTGTTTTTGGCTGAAAGTAATGGCTTTCTTCTGGCCACTCTGCCATAAAGCCCAACTTCATGGAGCGTACTGTCATCTTGTCATATTGTCGTCCTATGTACAGATACTCCAGTATCTGCTGTGGAACTCTGCAACTCCTTCAGGGTTTCCTTAGGTCTCTGTGCTGCCTCTCTGATTAATGCCCTTCTTGCCCTGTCCGTGAGTTTTGGTGGGTGGCCGTCTCTTGACAGGTTTGCTCTTGTTCCATTTTCTTTCCATTTGGTTATGATAGATTTGATGGTGCTCCTGGGGATCATCAAAGATTTGGATATTTGATTTGTACTTCTCAACAACATTGTCCCTTTCTTGTTTAGAGTGTTCCTTGGTCGTCATGCCAGTGTTTGGTTAGTGGTGCTTCTTTCTTAGGTGCTGCAGCCTCTGGGGTCTTTCAAAATAGGTGAATATATGTAATGACAGATCATGTGACTTAGATTGCACACAGGTGGACATCATTTAACTAATTGTGTGACTTCTGAAGGTAATTGGTAGCACCAGAGCTTTTTATGGACTTCAAAACAAAGGTGGTGAATACATACACACATGCCAATTTTCTGTTTTCTATTTCTAAAAAATAGTTTTATATATATATTTTTCTCATTTCACTTCAACACTTTAGACTTTTGTGTTCTGATCCATCACATAAAATTCATATTACCAAAACATTGAACTTAAGGCTGTAATGTAACACAGGTTCACATAGGTAAAATGTCAAGGGGGGTGAATACATTTGCAAGGCACTGTATTACACATTGCATGCAAGAACCCTAGTCATGATTTGTCTTTCTATCCTCATGTTCCTGTGCCCATAACACCATGTTCCAGGCATGCTCCCTATGACAATCAAGTGCATGGCATGTGCCATGTTGTGGTATACCTGTGGCAGTCATCTCCATAATGTATTAGTGCCCCCCACATAGCATAATGAGTGTTTAAGGCCAGTGGCTGGCCATGATGAGATTCTCACACCCCATTGTATTACACCCAATGGTTTTGTGTAGTTGACATACCTTCCCATGTGACGTACATGATAGCTGTAAGTACTGTGATGTGGATAGGATCCATGGTGTTAATGAGTTTTATTTGGTGTGTTTCTATGCATTGGAGCAGTTATTGTAAGTCATGAGTTTTTCCTGATTTGTATTAACCTGTTGTCTACTTGGATCTATGTTACCCTTCTGGTTGAATTTTGTTACGCAGAGGTATATTATCACATATATAGTTGTCGTAATTTTAAGTTTGTGTGTTACACTCGCAAGTTGCGAGCCTTACACACAAACTCGCAATACTCATTACTCATTGTGCACTGTTCTTTACTCATTACTCATTGTGCACGAAAGCCATGCATGAGCATTGCGATGTGAAAGGGGAGGGAGATGGGGGAAGGAGATACCGGCGGCGAAGGATACACAGAGGAGGGAGTGGGAGGGGGAGGAGACACAGGGGAGGGAGAGGAGGGGATAGAGACACAGGGGAGGGAGCGGGGTGAAGAGACACAGGGGAGGGAGGGTGGTGACACGGGGGAGGGAGAGGGGTTAAAGAGAGGGGGAGAGACACAGTGGAGGGAGAGGGGGATAAGAGACACAGTGGAGGGAAAGGGGAAAACAGACACAGGGGAGGGAGATGGGAGAAAGAAACAGAAGGGAGGGAGGGGGAGAGACACAAGGAAGGGAGAGAGTGGGAAAGGAGACACAGGGGAGGGAGATGGGGAGGAAGGAGATGCAGGGTAGGAAGAGGAGGGGATAGAGACACAGGGGAGGAGAGGGGGAATGGAGACACAGGGAATGGAGAGGGGGGAGAGACACAGGGGAGGGAGGGTGTCAACGCAGGGGAGGGAGAGGGGTGAAAGAGAGGGGGATAGACACAGTGGAGGGCGAGGGGGTAAGAGACACAGTGGAGGGAAATGGGGGAACAGACACAGGGGAGGGAGAGGGGGAAATAGACAGAAGGGAGGGAGGGGAGAGAGACACGGGGGAGAAGAGAGTGGGAAAGGAGACACGTGGGAGGGAGATGGGGAGGAATGAGATGCAGGGGAGGGAGAGGTAGGGGAAGAGACACAGGGGAGGGAGAGAGGGGGAAAGGAGATACAGGGAGGGAGAGGTGGAAGAGACAGAGATGGGGGAAGGAGACACAGGGGATGGAGATGGGGGAACAGACACAGGGGAGGGAGAGGGGGAAAGAGGCACATGGGAGGAATAGGTGGAAACAGACACAGGGGAGGGAAGGTGAAAGAGACACAGAGGAGTGAGGTGGGGGAAGAGACACAGGGGAGGGACAGAGGAGGAAATGACACACAGGGAAGGAAGATGGGGGAAGCAGACACAGGGGAGGTAGAGGGGGAAGAGACATGGGGGAGGGTGATGGGGAAGGATACACAGGGGAGGGAGATGGGGGAAGGTGACACAGGGAAGGGAGAGAGGGGAGAGGAGACACAGGGGAGGGAGAGAGGGGGAAAGGAGACACAGGGGAGGGAGAGGGTAAAGAGACACAGGGGAAGGAGAGGAGGGAATGAGACACAGCGGAGGGACAAGGGGAAGAGACACAGAGGAGGGAGAGGGGGAACAGACACAGGGGAGGGAGAGGGGGGAAAGAGACATAGGGGAGGGAGAGGGAGAAAATCCACAGGGGAGGGAGAGAGGGGAAAGAGAGACAGAGGAGGGAGATGGGGGAAGGAGACACAGGGGAGGGAGATGGGGGAAGGCAACACAGGGGAGGGAGAGGGGGGGAGAGACATAGGGGAGGGAGAGGGGGAAAGTAACACAAGGGAGTGAGAGGGGGAATGAGGTAGAGACACAGGGGATGGAGAGGGGGAAGAGACAAAGGAGAGGGGGGAAGAGACACAGGGTAGGGAGAGACAGAGGGAGGGACAGAAAAATAAAATATTATCCCATCATTTGTAACAGACAAGACACTAGTTTGTAATAGTTGTAGTTCCCAATATGTATACTGATGCAAACATAATTTAAGATGACATTTTATATACATATGATATGACTGTTACATATTATTTTCTAATATTTTCTAATACTAATTTTCCATGCTTTGGTATTATAGTACTTTTAACTGATTTTGCAGGTCTCAGCAATCCTTTTCATTTTCCCAAAATGTATAGTGTCACATTAATAAAACAAAATTATATTTTCTAATGTCACATTTGTTCCTCTGAGACTTTTGAACTTTGAATTATAAGGCATTTCCATGATTTTATATTGATTTTTATTATTTTGCTGTCTCTTTAACCACTGCTGTAGGTCTCAGAAAGGCTTTTCAAACCATTTGTGGGTGCTCTTCAGTGCACGTAAATAATGTCCTTATATTACAAGTTATTAGTCATAATCCATTTGCAAGTGGTCCGAACAGTAGGAATTGAATTGAGACTTAGGCCCCCATTCAATTGCAAGCCCGTAATTACCTTCATACATGCCGCATGTCTGCGGGTTAGAAATTTGTTCCAATTCCAGTTATATTGAATTGAATCAAGCCCGCGATTACAGGGCTAAAGTCTAAGAGCCTCATTCAATTGAGGCATTCAGGAGATCCTTAACTTATTTTGCTATCCAATAGGCTTCCATTTGCGGGTTTCGATCAAGATACGTCTTCGAGTTGCGATTAATTGCGATCCATTGCGATTTGTCAAATTGCAAGTTAAAGCCCTCCAAGACTTTGACCTTTCACGGCCGCAAGACTTCCAAACCCTAAATCGCAAACGCTATTCAATTGCTCTGATTCCACTTGCTAACCACCCTGTCAAGCCCGCAAATAGCAAAATCGGGCCACAAGTTACAGGTACCAAGGAGGTCTCGCAAAGGACTTAATGACATGTACGGAGCACTGTAAATGCATATATAAATACTCTATTGTACTTTTTTTATTAAATGGGAAAGTGATGTTAATAGCACACCATCTCGCAAATCGGACCAAAAAATACTTGATTTCATGTTTAATATCTGGGTTATATTGATCCTGGCAATCAATGTGGAACTCACATGTAATAGAATATCATATTCACAGCTTTAACAATATTGCATTATATCTCGAATGTGGGTCCTATTGTAACTCATAATTCAAGCCCATAGGACTTTTTTCCATTTTTCATTGAAGTCCTACGGGATTGAACATGATTGCTGACACAAGGCAGTAACTCGTGGTTAAAGCCCGTAGGACTTCAATGAAAACCCTGCAAATGCTACTTTCGATAGCGCACATTGCAAACAATGCTATTGGGCAGGGACTTGTGGCCTGGCCAATTGAATAGCACATTAACTTGTGGCTGCTGTTAGCTCACAGCAGGCCCATGGATGTAAGTCCTACTGCAGGCCTCCAAATTGAATGAGGCTCTAAACCGTAAATCATGAACCTGTATGTAGGAATTCATAATCAATTAAGCAAGCCCGTAAGTTACAATTTAGACAGAGCCAATAGTAAATGACACCGTCATCATGACGTACAATCAATTAGTGTTTAGAAGTCCGATGTGCGATCATACTCGCAATCCAGCAATGTAGAAATCAATAAAAATGAATGAAGAAACTGTGATATAACACGGAAATAAAACGTAAAAAACATACATTTTTAATTGCAGATGTGGGAGCTTGAGACAGTTGTGAGATTAATTCTAAAGCCTTTCATTACTTTCCCCGTATTTTAAAGTCAAGTAGTGTGTTTATATTTGCTTTTACAGTGTGACAAACAGGTGTTTAACTCACTTACGAGTCCTATCTAGTACTCGTAAAATTGTTTAATACATTTGCCATTTACAGATTTGAAGGAAATGGAAGACTTGTTGAATTGGTGTAATTGAATACTGATTAGCACTGGTAACATTTTTGGGCTTGAAACATCAAAGCAGTAGATTGAACAGAGTTACATTACAGGGCTACATTACGGGCTCCAGTAATTACAATTTGGCCAATTTAATGGGGGCCTTAGGCTCCAAAATCCAGCAGGTTGACAAAATTGCTCATTGCAGCATGTGCAAGTGCCAGTTGTCGTCCTGCAACTGCAGGCCTCGCGACAATTCACATTTCGACAACTATATATGTGACTAGCAAATTTGAAGCCTGGCAATGCTGTTTGCCACACAATGTGATGTTCTGCCCCCTCTGAGCACCTTTGGTGCTCATCGTGAGCCCCGCGCTAAGCACCAAAGGTGCTCATTGTGAGCCTCTCCTCCCATCTACTTCACCGCTCATTACAGGCCTCGGCAACTTGCAACTTCTGTGCCTTGTGTCTTTCTCCTCTGTGTCTCTGCTGAATCTTTGCGTTGTTGGTGTAAGTGTTACTGTCTTTGCCGTCGTGTGTTTTCTAACTCCCGTGTGCCTGGCAACATTGGTGTAAGTGTTACTGTATTTGCCGTTGTGTATACCCGCCTGCCTGGCGTTGGTCGTCTGTGTCCCGCGTGACTGGGGTTGTTGTTGTAAGTGTTACTGGCTTTGCTGTTGTGTATTTTCGAAGTCAGCGTGCCCGGCATTGTTGGTGTAAGTGTTAATGTATTTTGCATTTTCTAAGTTCTGCGTGCCTGGTCTTGCTGAGCCTCCTTTTCATCTTGTTTCAGAATTTTAAATTTTTTTCGGCCAACATTTTTTTCCTGCTTCAATGATTTTTGATCGTTAAAAAAGACAAAGTATGCTTAAAATTAACTTGCAACCTCACTCACAGGCTCTGTGCTATGTGTGAGTGTGTAAGTGAATTTTAGGAATATTTGTGTGTTTTCGCCGTCTTTTCCAATTTAATGGTTCGGCCGTTTAAGTCGTATTTTTTTGCGAGAGTGTGCCTCTACGGCTCGACTCGCTTTGCAGATTGCTGTTTGACAACTATTATATGTGATAGACATTAGGAATTACAACTTTTGCCTTCTATCAATATTAATGGGTATGTCTTTAGACATCGTGATATCATGACAATAAGTTACAATCTGATAACACCTATATACTAAACAATGTGATATCAATGTGGCTAAACAATATCATAAATAGATGTTACTAGTACTATTGTCCCACTGAATGTGGTCACAGCTATGCATTCCTTGTGAGTGGCCACATCATTATTAATAGTCATGGCAACTGACTTCTCTTGACAGATACAGACAGCATGGTTAGTACTGCTTGTCGTTAAAGATCAGGTGAGCTGTTTTTTTGTTACAGTTACAGTATAAAGCATTGTACTGTACATACAGGTATTTCTATATTTTTCTCGTCCTCTGCCTTTTTTTTTGGTTATGACTAACCTTTTTTTTTCTTTTTTTCAGTTTTTGATGAACACATTGTCTCCTATTTAATTGTGAAAATCACAATGACAGAAGCCCGTAATGTAGCCCGTAAAAGTTACAGATATTTAATTGGCTTCTTTTAGCAACTGCAATCGATTTGTGAGTTACAGGCTCAAAATCCCTGCAGTTGTCAAAAACGTAACTCCATCCTATCTATTCCTTTGATGTTTGATGTTTCAAGCCTGCAATTGTTACCAGTGCTAAAGACGCAAAGTCCTTATTTAATTATTTTAATTCAACAAACCCGCAATTGCCTTCAAACCCGTAAATGGCAAATGTAGCAAAAACTTTTACAAGTACTAGAGAGGACTCACAAGTGGGTTAAACACCTGTTCGTAACACTGCAAAAGGAAATAAAAACACACTAATGTACTAAAAAATACTGGGAAAGCAGTGAATGGTATTAGAAGTAATTGCACAAGTCTCAAGCTTGCAAATCTGCCATAAACATTTTTTTATACATATCAGCCCACCCACATGGACTAGAACAGTTTTTTTGTTCATTTTTCTACATTGTTGGATTGTGAGTACGATTGCATATCAGACTTCTAAACACTAATTGATTGAAGTTTAAACTACATGTTTTCCTGATGTCATGATGAAGATCTCATTTACTATTGGCTCTTTCTAAATTGTAACTTTCAGGCTTGCTTAAATGATCATGATCATGCCCTGAAATGCTACGTACGGGTTCATGGTTTACGGTTTTAGAATTTTGGCAATTGTGGGCTTGTTCAATTAAATACCTCTGTAACTTTTGCAAATTTCTAACCCGCAGATATACAGCCTGTATGACAGTAATTATGGGCTTGGAATTAAATAGGGGCCATTGTATGCTTGTAATTTTATTGGATTACATAATCCAGGAGTTAATACATCTGTGTAGTTGAGCAGATGAAGACACAATGTAGGTTTTATGTGGTTACTTCTATTATATGAAGTATTGAACTATGATATTTCTGTTCATCTGATTATCATTACTGTGTGGTAATATCTACATGTGACGCTAGTAAATGCTATGCATCATTATTATTATACAACTAGCGACTTGCCCGTCAAAAAATGATGGTCAATAAAAATTAAATGTTGTGAAATTTGTTTGCAACACAAAATGAGTCAGCTACATTTGTCCCATTAATTTTTTTAACTTTTTATTTTTTTAACTTTCAACTTATATTTCACAAACATGAAAGTTTGTAACATGCAACTTGTATATTAAACATTCGTTCAACATTTTGTTAACAATACTAACACTTTTCAATACATATTTATCACTGAGTAACTGCGGACTATATTAACTTAGAGTAAATAAATTGTTTTAACAATAACATGCTTTTTATCATTTGTAACATTTTTGTTAAACTCTTGTTAAACTAAATTAGCATTGAATCCAGAGGAAGGCAAACAATAAAAAACCCCTATTGAAACTTGGCCAATTGTATCAAAGAGGGAAAAATATTAATTCCTTCCTGACCCCATTAACTGGAGATCGGATTTCTCCCTGAATCAATACTTTGTCTTTAAATAATACATTTCCAATTATTATGAAATGCTTCAACTTTATACTAACAATACATGTTTGACTATACCACATATATATTTAACAAACTTTTTTAAAAATTAAAAAAACACATATATAACATTTGAAATTGTAACATCAAACAATAATATTTAACTCTTGTAAATCCTGTATGTTTTTTTGTCCATTGTTTAGCTGTTTTACTTGAAATATTGTTTTTGTGCAATCATATTGAGTACCATAAAATGTTGGCATTAAAATGAAACCATTGTCCTCTATCTTTCCAACACCTCATAGTAGACAATGGTTTTGGTGTAAACACATCCATCGTCCAATAAATGACCTTGATTTTCGTTTTCTTCAACATGAACTTTAATTTCTTTTGGATTAGTGCACCTTGAAAAAGCCACATAGAGTTGTCCATGTGCAAAAACTGGTTCCTTTAAAAAAATCCCAACGGACTTAAAAGTTTGTCCTTGGGATTTATTGATGGTCATGGCAAATGCCATGATAACTGGAAACTGTCTCCTTTGAAGGACAAAAGGCAAACAACTCTCACTTGGAGCTAAATCAATTCTTGGTATAAAAACTTGTTCACCTTTATAGGTACCAGTTATAATTTCTGCATGTATAAAATGATCTTTTAACTCATGCACAATTAATCTCGTCCCATTACAAAGTCCTTTTTTTGGATTCATATTTCGCAATAACATGACAATTGCGCCTTTTTTCAATTGTAAAATATGTGGGGGCATTCCAGATGGTGTTAACGAATTAATAAATTAGATACTAAAATTCGATTCACTGTCTTTATCATCTGACAGAATAGAATCTGCACTGTAATAATTCTTTTGTGGTGCATTGATGTATTTTAAAATTTCGTTATTTACATTCAAGGCATCGATATTTTTTGATGTTAATATCACTTTGTTTGCAATGTCTGAGTAATCCTCATTATTAAGAGTGTTTAGAAATATGGCTGATATGAGTGATTCATTGCAAACCATTTCTGATGGAATTTCAATGGTATCATTTGGTAAATGCTGTATTTCTGGTTGTTTTCCTACTCCGATTTTAATGAGCCAGTCATTGAATTCATTTTGGCCTTCAGATCTCATATTTAATTCTAATTTGAGATGTGTAAATATTTGCCACAGTTTACTGGTCTTGATACATGTTTCAATGATCTCCGTTCTATTTCGTGTGGCACAACAGGTAATGTTTGCCTAAAATCTCCTCCTAACAGCATCACCTTTCCACCAAATGGCAAAGTATTATCCATCACTTCTTTTAAAAATCTGTCAATACATTGCAATGCATGACATGACATCATTGTTGCCTCATCTATGATAATTAGTTTAGTTATTTTAAATGGCAAAGTATTATCCATCACTTCTTTTAAAAATCTGTCAATACATTGCAATGCATGACATGACATCATTGTTGCCTCGTCTATGATAATTAGTATAGTTATTTTAAATTTTTTTGCTTGTAAGAAATTCAATCGAATATCTGACACTGATGTTTCCAATATGGGAACTGGCAGCTTAAATCCACTATGCACAGTTCTCCCACCATCTAACAAAAGTGCAGCAATTCCAGTTGTTGCAAATGGCATAGCTTTCTGACCCTGTGATCGAATATAACTCATCAAACAATTGTACAGATACGTTTTTCCTGATCCACCTGGGCCGTCTAGATAGAAATACCGGTATTTGACCATTTCATCATCTGTAGCATTTGTGATGGCATGAAATGCTTCTAACTGTAAAGTATTTAAATTTGCCAGTTTTTCTTGGGTTTTTTGTCTTTGAAGCTCAGTGTCATAATCATCAAAATTGATGTCATCTATAAGTCCTGGATCTGGTAAATTAAAACTTGCACAATTTAATCCATGAGCCAACAATATTTCTTGGATTTCCATCAATGTTTTTAACAGAGCTATTGGTTCTCTGTAACGTTTCAAGAAACCTTCTGACATGTTTAATTTAAATGTTTCCCACAAAGTGAAAGCATCAGGTACATTGCAAAATATGCAAATGAATGCAAATTGTTGTCTCATTTGCTTAGGCATTTGACATAGTGCTGCTTCTTCCAGACACCTCTCCCATTCAGTATCATCAGCTATGAAATGTTGATGTCTTGCAGCTAATAGGAATGTATCATAAACTATGTCATTCACTGTACGTAAATGCTCAAAACTCTGTGCACCGGGAACATGTAGCAGAAGTAATCTTAAGCTGAAACGTTCAATGTCCCTTGGACTAACGGTATAAATGCGTGGTATAATTTTATGTGCATCTCTTCTTCGTTGTCGCCATAGACCATTTACAAATACATAGTGATATGGTATCTCTATGTATAAAAATTGTCTTGCCTGCGTATTCTGACAGTTTAATTTAAACCATAGCAGTAAGTGTGGTATCTCTGTCTTCACTTTGATATAATGCAGTTCTTTCATTTCCTGCAGTAAAGCAAACCAACTGACTTTGAGGCAAATGTACAGCTAAACGATAGATAGCATGTGACCGATCATGCATCTCAAATTTCAAAAGGCGCCACATTGCTTCAGGAGCATCTAAATAATTTGATAGTTCATCATGTAAAATTGGATTTTCGTTTTCATTTGCAGCACCTTGTACAACAACAGTAGCTGCGTCATATCCTTTGTATGTATATTTATACACATACTTAATTGATTTAATCGAAGTGCAAGCTTCCACATTGATGTGTGAATTGTACTTGATGAGCAAATGTGGATTGGATGGAATGACAAATCTATTATCAACCTTTTGGCCACGGATAATAGCTGTTTGTCCTTGTGTTCTTTTATACAAAGGATATCCATCACAATTTGCATAAGTTTGCATTTGAAATTGTTTTGGAAATTCTTTAGTACATTTTTTATTTTCCGTACATGGTGAATTAGGATTCATCTCTCCACATGGGCCATGAATCATTCTATGTGTAACAATCTCCCAAAGGTTTGTATATTTTTCTTGGTCTGGCAATTATGCGGAAATTACTGAATCCACTCTCTCTGCAGTGTTCAACTTATCTTTTTCCTGCAGTATTAAAAGTATGTGAGCATGTGGCAATCCTCTTTTTTGAAATTCAGTGGTGTAAACAAAAGCCACACATTGTCCAAATAAGTGTGCTTTAGTGATATCATGTATTAATGAATTGAGTTTGATTTTGAATACTCTTGCCACTAAATCTGGTCGGTCAGAAGTAGTTTGTCCCAGATACAAATTTTCCTTGATCTCGGGCCATTGTGGATTACATGTGAATGTAATAAATAAATCTGGTTTTCCAAATTTTGTGACAATAGCCATGGCATCATTATACCTTTCTCGCATATTGCAAGGAGATCCTTGGAAAGAGAATGGCAAAATAATTGCTCTTCCAGCTGGAATGTCTCTGTTGGAAGCTAAATCTGCCACATAATCCATTAATCCACAATACTGTTCTACTCATAATTTATTTTGTTGATATTTAATTAAATTTAGGTTATTGGCTTCAACTTGTAAATATGAATCAATACTCCATTGTTGAGTGAGTTTGCCTCCATGTAAAATTGGATTAAAACAATCCCGGATAGCAGTTTGTGCCACTTTATATTCCAGCATGGAAATATTAGATCTAATACGAAGTTTAGTATTGGGATAACTTTCCAATTGTAATTTTGGTTCCCATCCAGGTTCCCCATTTGGAAAGAAAATGGGATATGTAATTGGATCTAAATTACAGCTTAATACAATATATTGATGTTGATAAATGGTTGTTCTTCATTGCGTGGATATATTCCAATATCCCGCTGAAAAGGTGGTTCACCATCTTCATTTTAAACACCATGGCAACCTCATTTACTGTAGGTAAATTATATCTTCTTTGATCAGTGTTGCGATCTCTTTTTAACACCATATTTACTCTTGGTGTAGGCAATTGATGTCTTTCAGCATGTTCCTGTTGTTCTTTTTCAAGCTGTGCTAATTGTTTGTATGCTTGACTAGATGTTTTTTTTGCATAATTTTATCCAGCTGTTCAAAGTCTATGCGCAAACACTGTTTATTTTCTGGAAGTGTCATTCTTTGTTCCACAGCTTCCATTGTATCTACGACATATAACTGTGCAAATTTCCTTTGCTCTCCTTCTTGTGGGTGTAAATGTGAAGTTTGGTGGTAAATTTGACCTTGAACTCTAAAACAGTAAGGACCATGTCCTGGTACATTTTCGGCTAATGTTGCACCCATTTAAGCAAATGAAATAGCACTGTTATAAGACCTTATGTTTTGTTTGAAATTATTATAATTTGGAAATGTTGGATCGCTCATAATGCATTCTAAATAATATGGAAATGGGTGTCTTAGTGGAAGTTTCACCTTTCCTTTCTGACAGCAACTAATGAAATTTCCGTCAGTAGGTCTTTCCTTTATAAAATGATAGGCCCCAACAAAACTGACAAACCACATTAAGTAACCAACAATAATGAGTATCTACTTGTACTGCAGTAGTAAACACATTGTCATGCATTTCTGCAACATAGATATCAGACCCACTTTCTATATGTACATTGTTTTCTTGTGTGTCTACATTTAAGTCATTCTGCAAAATAGAATCATTGGACAATGGTTCACAGAGATGTTTTTGTTTTCTTTTACGTTTCTTGGAAGCCCCAACACACTCACTTGCGGCTTTCTTACTCATCTTTCTTTTATTTAAAAGTCTCTGTCGATCTTCTTCTCGCAAGCGTTGTCAAGTTTCCGGTGTCTGAGCATCTCTCCACCTTTGCTTCCTTTCCCTTGCCAATCTTCTTTTGCATTCAATTTTGTCTTCTCCATTCTCCGCCATTTTAATCTGTAATTGAGAGATGTAATTATTGTTTGTTCTATTTTTGTATACATTTTTTTTTCCTTTTTGTACTGTTCCATTAAAGTAGATGAATAAACTAATCAAGCATTTTAAAATGTTGCACTTTAGAATGAAAGAAATGAAACAATTTTTCAAAGTATTTTATTGACATATATTAAATAGGAAATAGCTCCACATATCTATCTATATTTATATTATTATCCTTCAATTCCATTCCTTCTTGATTGAATTCACTGCATACCATCAATTTCTTTTTTTGCAAGTGTTGTAAGCTTCCTATTTTTTTTAAATATTATTATTAATTAGTATTGTCTTTTCAACTTTTTTCAAGTTATGACTAAATATCATACATCATACATATTTTTGCATAGATTAAAAACATGAAATAAATATATCAATCAATCAGCATGAACACACATATGTAAGCATAGATTAAAAACATACAATCAATATTACTGTTAGTCTTTAAATAAGACTCAATTAATGTGTATTTATCTTAAATTAATGTCGGACTAAATATAACGTCAAGACGTAAGCATGAGTCTATTCCCTTTTTTTTTGTTTGATTGTTATTTTAAAATGAGTATGTTACAACTGAATTATTAAAATAATGTACATTACTAATGAAATAAGAATCAATTAATGTTCCTTAATATTAAAGTAATGTGTGACTAAATCTAACATCAAGATGTAAGCATAAGTATATAGCCTTTTTTTTTTTTTTTTTTGGTTTATTTTATACTAAATATATATAAGAACTGAATTATTTAAATAATGTACATTAATAATTAATTAATCAACGTGTTCCTTTTTGTATGCACATTCTTAAACGTTAACCTTTTTTGATATTAATGATAAGTAATGATTAATTAATTAATTAAATAAAGTACATTATGAATGTTATTTACAATTCTTTCACACAGGTAATCACGATATATAACAAATTAATTATTAAATTAATGTACATTAATAATTAATGAATCAATGTTTTGCTTTTTTATTCACATTCTTAAACGTTAACTAATTTTGATATTAATGATTAATTAATTAATTAATGTACATTATGAATGTTATTAACAATTGTTTCACACAGGTAAGCACAATATTATTTGTCTATTAATTAAATTTACTATTTTTTATTTGTTAAGTAAGTACCAATTTACTAATTAATAATTATAAATGATATTTACCTTTTTTAATGTAATATTGCTGAAGCAGTATCCTGAAGAGATAACAATCTCTTGAGATTTTCCGGCATCAGAAAACATCCAGTCAGACTGTCATCACCTGAGGAGAAAGTGTGTTCTGTGTCAAGTGTGCCCTATATATAGGCTTTGTGCGCGAGACAAATGCATTGTTTTAGGCGGAAAATCCGCTGTTCCGCGAGACAAATGCGTTGTTTTAGGCGGGAAATCCTATGTGGCGAGAGACAAAGGCGGGAAATCTGTGTTAATCTGTAATTGCGTTTTGTAAAATGTACTCGCTACTGTCTTTTTTTACTCATTGTGCGGTTATTGCGCATGCTTTGTCTTGTTGTTTTTCGAACACATACGTCTGTGGCTGTGTTTTACGCAGTTCATAGTAGTATATCCTTGTTTTCATTCTTTTCGGCGGCCATTTTTTTCTCGCTTAGCCGATTTTCGATCTTTGTAACTCGTCTAAATCAATGTAAATTGGAGTTCCAACTCACTCCCAGACGTCCTGCCTGGTTCCCCATGCTGTAAGTGACCTTTTTTTATTTTTTGGTGTGTATTTAGTGTTTTTTTAATTGTTTTGGTTCCGCCGCTTATCTTGTAATTTTTTTCATCTCGTAAGTCCTGCGGTTTAATGGCTCACCTCGCTAGGCGAGGCTCGCCTGCAATGAGCGCCATTGACGCTCATTGCCAAAGTGCTACGGTTTAACGTAATGGCTCGCCTCGCTATGTGAGGTTTGCCTGCCAAAGTGCTACGGTTTAACAGCTCGCCTCGCTACACGAGGCTCGCCAGGTGATGAGCGCCTGCGGCGCTCATCGCTAAGTCGTACGCACCACGCAACACAGCGTGACGACGAATCCTAGTTTAAGAATTATAATATGTGATATTATCTTAAACCCTTTAGGTTTTTCCTGTTTTTCCAATCACCCTCTTGCCTCTGGGGATAGTGCACACCGCACCCATGATATTAATGCACAGACAGTGACATGTATGACTGTGCTCTGTGTATATACTATGCTATGTGATTGTTATAATGTTATCAATGTTTCTGTGTGTTTCTAATGGTTACTCATTTGCCTTAGGGAGTTCTACTGTTCAGGGTAGAATTGCCTGGTATTTCAGGGCTGGGTGACTCTTTTGAGTGAGACTAGACTGATATACTTTAGGATATTTCTCACTGTGAAAGACCCAAGTGAGCTAAAAGAGGTTACTCTCAGAGTGGATTATCATGTCCATAGAGCTAAACTATTAACGTTAGTTCGTTCTCTGATGATCACCTCTAACTTAGTTATTTTGTTTAAGCAAATTACCCTTATGATTTAGTCTCCCTAAGGGTTATAGGGGACTCCAGATGTGGACCCCTTGAAACTGTGCCTTAGGGAGTTATCAGCTACACCTCACTGACGAGGCCCAATGAAGGCCAACACGTACGTCTGGGGTTTGCTGTTTCTCCTGTTCAGGGTAGAATTGACTGGTATTTCGGGGATGGGTCACTCCTTTGAGTGAGACCAGACTGATATAATATAGGATATTTCAACCTGTGAAGGGCACAAGTGAGCTAAAAGAGGTTGCTCTTAGAGTGGATTATCCTGTCCATAAAGCTAACATATTAAGGTTAGTTTGTTCTCTGATGAGCAACTCTGACTTTAGTTATTTTGATTTCAAATAGTAACAAACATATTATTTACATAAGGATAATATTTTTGTAAATATTTTGTATAAGCATTATGTATTTCTGAATACCTATCCCTTCATGCATTCGATGACTGTGATATTGTGTTTTCATGTCACTAAACGTATGTTGATTAATTATTAATATTTCATGGCCAAGTGTTTACACTGTTTATGTTAAATGTAATGTTAATATCATCATAATATAACATCAATTCACATATTGGTTCACACAACACCAAAAATGTAAATTTAGTGTGATATCAGGATGAACTATTTCTCCTTATTTGCTATGAATAAAACATTGTTTTGTGAACATCATATACCTTTACACAGGTATGGTTTAAGAGTGTCTTAATATGTCCAAAAAGTGTTCAAGCACCATTTATATGTTATTATCTGAATTTTCTAAAGCATACATAAACAACGTTAATACTAATTTTGGGGTTTTAATGCTTTGAAAGACATACATTATATCACTGCTCTGTATCACCATTCCACTGAAGAGTTGTTAACCATGTGACATATATTATTCATAGTCAATTAATACAACTAGCTGTAATTTGACATATTTATTATTGGGGTACATGTTGGCCCATGCACAACAGCAATGGCAAGGGACTTCACAGGACAAGTGTACCCAAGATTCCTGTTGATGGTGGTAAGTTCCCCAGGTCTCCTTCTTCATCCCCCCAGCCTCATTGTGTCTTTGCTGGTCTTCCTCCACAGCTACAGTGCCTTGCAAAAGTATTCACCCCCCTTGGCATGTTTTGTGTTTTGTTGCCTCACAACCTGGAATTAACATGGATTGTTTGAGGATTAGCATCATTTAATTTACAGAACATGAACACAACTTTGAAGAGGTTTGTGTATTGTGAAGCAAACAACAAATAGGACAAAATAACAGAAAAAGTCAATGTGCATTACTATTCATCCCCTTAAAGTCAATACTATGTAGAGCGACCTTTTGCGGCAATCACAGCTCCAAGTCGCTTTGGATAAGTTTCTATGAGCTTGCCACATCTTACCACTGGGATTTTTGCAAATTCCTCCTTGCAAAACTGCTCCAGCTCCTTCAAGTTGGATGGTTTGCGCTTGTGAACAGCAATCTTTAAGTCCGACCACAGATTTGGATTAAGGTCTGGGCTTTGACTATGCCATTCCAACACATTTACATGTTTCCCCTTAAAACACTCAAGTGTTGCTTTAGCAGTGTGTTTGGGGTCATTGTCCTGCTGGAAGGTGAACCTCCATCCTAGCCTCAAATCCCGCACAGAGTGGTACAGGTTTTGCTCAAGAATATCCATGCATTTAGCACCTTCCATCTTTGCCTCAATTCTGACCAGTTTCCCAGTCCGTGCTGCTGTAGGGAAGGTGTTCTTTGGGTGATGTGATGTGTTGGGTTTGCGGCAGACATAGCGTTTTCTTTGATGGCTGAAAAGTCCACTTTTAGTCTCATCAGACCAGAGTACCTTCCTCCATACATTTTGGGAGTCTCTCACATGCATTTTCGCAAACTCAAAATGTGCCATTTTGTTTTTGGCTGAAAGTAATGGCTTTCTTCTGGCCACTCTGCCATAAAGCCCAACTTCATGGAGCGTACTGTCATCTTGTCATATTGTCGTCCTATGTACAGATACTCCAGTATCTGCTGTGGAACTCTGCAACTCCTTCAGGGTTTCCTTAGGTCTCTGTGCTGCCTCTCTGATTAATGCCCTTCTTGCCCTGTCCGTGAGTTTTGGTGGGTGGCCGTCTCTTGACAGGTTTGCTCTTGTTCCATTTTCTTTCCATTTGGTTATGATAGATTTGATGGTGCTCCTGGGGATCATCAAAGATTTGGATATTTGATTTGTACTTCTCAACAACATTGTCCCTTTCTTGTTTAGAGTGTTCCTTGGTCGTCATGCCAGTGTTTGGTTAGTGGTGCTTCTTTCTTAGGTGCTGCAGCCTCTGGGGTCTTTCAAAATAGGTGAATATATGTAATGACAGATCATGTGACTTAGATTGCACACAGGTGGACATCATTTAACTAATTGTGTGACTTCTGAAGGTAATTGGTAGCACCAGAGCTTTTTATGGACTTCAAAACAAAGGTGGTGAATACATACACACATGCCAATTTTCTGTTTTCTATTTCTAAAAAATAGTTTTATATATATATTTTTCTCATTTCACTTCAACACTTTAGACTTTTGTGTTCTGATCCATCACATAAAATTCATATTACCAAAACATTGAACTTAAGGCTGTAATGTAACACAGGTTCACATAGGTAAAATGTCAAGGGGGGTGAATACATTTGCAAGGCACTGTATTACACATTGCATGCAAGAACCCTAGTCATGATTTGTCTTTCTATCCTCATGTTCCTGTGCCCATAACACCATGTTCCAGGCATGCTCCCTATGACAATCAAGTGCATGGCATGTGCCATGTTGTGGTATACCTGTGGCAGTCATCTCCATAATGTATTAGTGCCCCCCACATAGCATAATGAGTGTTTAAGGCCAGTGGCTGGCCATGATGAGATTCTCACACCCCATTGTATTACACCCAATGGTTTTGTGTAGTTGACATACCTTCCCATGTGACGTACATGATAGCTGTAAGTACTGTGATGTGGATAGGATCCATGGTGTTAATGAGTTTTATTTGGTGTGTTTCTATGCATTGGAGCAGTTATTGTAAGTCATGAGTTTTTCCTGATTTGTATTAACCTGTTGTCTACTTGGATCTATGTTACCCTTCTGGTTGAATTTTGTTACGCAGAGGTATATTATCACATATATAGTTGTCGTAATTTTAAGTTTGTGTGTTACACTCGCAAGTTGCGAGCCTTACACACAAACTCGCAATACTCATTACTCATTGTGCACTGTTCTTTACTCATTACTCATTGTGCACGAAAGCCATGCATGAGCATTGCGATGTGAAAGGGGAGGGAGATGGGGGAAGGAGATACCGGCGGCGAAGGATACACAGAGGAGGGAGTGGGAGGGGGAGGAGACACAGGGGAGGGAGAGGAGGGGATAGAGACACAGGGGAGGGAGCGGGGTGAAGAGACACAGGGGAGGGAGGGTGGTGACACGGGGGAGGGAGAGGGGTTAAAGAGAGGGGGAGAGACACAGTGGAGGGAGAGGGGGATAAGAGACACAGTGGAGGGAAAGGGGAAAACAGACACAGGGGAGGGAGATGGGAGAAAGAAACAGAAGGGAGGGAGGGGGAGAGACACAAGGAAGGGAGAGAGTGGGAAAGGAGACACAGGGGAGGGAGATGGGGAGGAAGGAGATGCAGGGTAGGAAGAGGAGGGGATAGAGACACAGGGGAGGAGAGGGGGAATGGAGACACAGGGAATGGAGAGGGGGGAGAGACACAGGGGAGGGAGGGTGTCAACGCAGGGGAGGGAGAGGGGTGAAAGAGAGGGGGATAGACACAGTGGAGGGCGAGGGGGTAAGAGACACAGTGGAGGGAAATGGGGGAACAGACACAGGGGAGGGAGAGGGGGAAATAGACAGAAGGGAGGGAGGGGAGAGAGACACGGGGGAGAAGAGAGTGGGAAAGGAGACACGTGGGAGGGAGATGGGGAGGAATGAGATGCAGGGGAGGGAGAGGTAGGGGAAGAGACACAGGGGAGGGAGAGAGGGGGAAAGGAGATACAGGGAGGGAGAGGTGGAAGAGACAGAGATGGGGGAAGGAGACACAGGGGATGGAGATGGGGGAACAGACACAGGGGAGGGAGAGGGGGAAAGAGGCACATGGGAGGAATAGGTGGAAACAGACACAGGGGAGGGAAGGTGAAAGAGACACAGAGGAGTGAGGTGGGGGAAGAGACACAGGGGAGGGACAGAGGAGGAAATGACACACAGGGAAGGAAGATGGGGGAAGCAGACACAGGGGAGGTAGAGGGGGAAGAGACATGGGGAAGGGTGATGGGGAAGGATACACAGGGGAGGGAGATGGGGGAAGGTGACACAGGGAAGGGAGAGAGGGGAGAGGAGACACAGGGGAGGGAGAGAGGGGGAAAGGAGACACAGGGGAGGGAGAGGGTAAAGAGACACAGGGGAAGGAGAGGAGGGAATGAGACACAGCGGAGGGACAAGGGGAAGAGACACAGAGGAGGGAGAGGGGGAACAGACACAGGGGAGGGAGAGGGGGGAAAGAGACATAGGGGAGGGAGAGGGAGAAAATCCACAGGGGAGGGAGAGAGGGGAAAGAGAGACAGAGGAGGGAGATGGGGGAAGGAGACACAGGGGAGGGAGATGGGGGAAGGCAAAACAGGGGAGGGAAAGGGGGGGAGAGACATAGGGGAGGGAGAGGGGGAAAGTAACACAAGGGAGTGAGAGGGGGAATGAGGTAGAGACACAGGGGATGGAGAGGGGGAAGAGACAAAGGAGAGGGGGGAAGAGACACAGGGTAGGGAGAGACAGAGGGAGGGACAGAAAAATAAAATATTATCCCATCATTTGTAACAGACAAGACACTAGTTTGTAATAGTTGTAGTTCCCAATATGTATACTGATGCAAACATAATTTAAGATGACATTTTATATACATATGATATGACTGTTACATATTATTTTCTAATATTTTCTAATACTAATTTTCCATGCTTTGGTATTATAGTACTTTTAACTGATTTTGCAGGTCTCAGCAATCCTTTTCATTTTCCCAAAATGTATAGTGTCACATTAATAAAACAAAATTATATTTTCTAATGTCACATTTGTTCCTCTGAGACTTTTGAACTTTGAATTATAAGGCATTTCCATGATTTTATATTGATTTTTATTATTTTGCTGTCTCTTTAACCACTGCTGTAGGTCTCAGAAAGGCTTTTCAAACCATTTGTGGGTGCTCTTCAGTGCACGTAAATAATGTCCTTATATTACAAGTTATTAGTCATAATCCATTTGCAAGTGGTCCGAACAGTAGGAATTGAATTGAGACTTAGGCCCCCATTCAATTGCAAGCCCGTAATTACCTTCATACATGCCGCATGTCTGCGAGTTAGAAATTTGTTCCAATTCCAGTTATATTGAATTGAATCAAGCCCGCGATTACAGGGCTAAAGTCTAAGAGCCTCATTCAATTGAGGCATTCAGGAGATCCTTAACTTATTTTGCTATCCAATAGGCTTCCATTTGCGGGTTTCGATCAAGATACGTCTTCGAGTTGCGATTAATTGCGATCCATTGCGATTTGTCAAATTGCAAGTTAAAGCCCTCCAAGACTTTGACCTTTCACGGCCGAAAGACTTCCAAACCCTAAATCGCAAACGCTATTCAATTGCTCTGATTCCACTTGCTAACCACCCTGTCAAGCCCGCAAATAGCAAAATCGGGCCACAAGTTACAGGTACCAAGGAGGTCTCGCAAAGGACTTAATGACATGTACGGAGCACTGTAAATGCATATATAAATACTCTATTGTACTTTTTTTATTAAATGGGAAAGTGATGTTAATAGCACACCATCTCGCAAATCGGACCAAAAAATACTTGATTTCATGTTTAATATCTGGGTTATATTGATCCTGGCAATCAATGTGGAACTCACATGTAATAGAATATCATATTCACAGCTTTAACAATATTGCATTATATCTCGAATGTGGGTCCTATTGTAACTCATAATTCAAGCCCATAGGACTTTTTTCCATTTTTCATTGAAGTCCTACGGGATTGAACATGATTGCTGACACAAGGCAGTAACTCGTGGTTAAAGCCCGTAGGACTTCAATGAAAACCCTGCAAATGCTACTTTCGATAGCGCACATTGCAAACAATGCTATTGGGCAGGGACTTGTGGCCTGGCCAATTGAATAGCACATTAACTTGTGGCTGCTGTTAGCTCACAGCAGGCCCATGGATGTAAGTCCTACTGCAGGCCTCCAAATTGAATGAGGCTCTAAACCGTAAATCATGAACCTGTATGTAGGAATTCATAATCAATTAAGCAAGCCCGTAAGTTACAATTTAGACAGAGCCAATAGTAAATGACACCGTCATCATGACGTACAATCAATTAGTGTTTAGAAGTCCGATGTGCGATCATACTCGCAATCCAGCAATGTAGAAATCAATAAAAATGAATGAAGAAACTGTGATATAACACGGAAATAAAACGTAAAAAACATACATTTTTAATTGCAGATGTGGGAGCTTGAGACAGTTGTGAGATTAATTCTAAAGCCTTTCATTACTTTCCCCGTATTTTAAAGTCAAGTAGTGTGTTTATATTTGCTTTTACAGTGTGACAAACAGGTGTTTAACTCACTTACGAGTCCTATCTAGTACTCGTAAAATTGTTTAATACATTTGCCATTTACAGATTTGAAGGAAATGGAAGACTTGTTGAATTGGTGTAATTGAATACTGATTAGCACTGGTAACATTTTTGGGCTTGAAACATCAAAGCAGTAGATTGAACAGAGTTACATTACAGGGCTACATTACGGGCTCCAGTAATTACAATTTGGCCAATTTAATGGGGGCCTTAGGCTCCAAAATCCAGCAGGTTGACAAAATTGCTCATTGCAGCATGTGCAAGTGCCAGTTGTCGTCCTGCAACTGCAGGCCTCGCGACAATTCACATTTCGACAACTATATATGTGACTAGCAAATTTGAAGCCTGGCAATGCTGTTTGCCACACAATGTGATGTTCTGCCCCCTCTGAGCACCTTTGGTGCTCATCGTGAGCCCCGCGCTAAGCACCAAAGGTGCTCATTGTGAGCCTCTCCTCCCATCTACTTCACCGCTCATTACAGGCCTCGGCAACTTGCAACTTCTGTGCCTTGTGTCTTTCTCCTCTGTGTCTCTGCTGAATCTTTGCGTTGTTGGTGTAAGTGTTACTGTCTTTGCCGTCGTGTGTTTTCTAACTCCCGTGTGCCTGGCAACATTGGTGTAAGTGTTACTGTATTTGCCGTTGTGTATACCCGCCTGCCTGGCGTTGGTCGTCTGTGTCCCGCGTGACTGGGGTTGTTGTTGTAAGTGTTACTGGCTTTGCTGTTGTGTATTTTCGAAGTCAGCGTGCCCGGCATTGTTGGTGTAAGTGTTAATGTATTTTGCATTTTCTAAGTTCTGCGTGCCTGGTCTTGCTGAGCCTCCTTTTCATCTTGTTTCAGAATTTTAAATTTTTTTCGGCCAACATTTTTTTCCTGCTTCAATGATTTTTGATCGTTAAAAAAGACAAAGTATGCTTAAAATTAACTTGCAACCTCACTCACAGGCTCTGTGCTATGTGTGAGTGTGTAAGTGAATTTTAGGAATATTTGTGTGTTTTCGCCGTCTTTTCCAATTTAATGGTTCGGCCGTTTAAGTCGTATTTTTTGCGAGAGTGTGCCTCTACGGCTCGACTCGCTTTGCAGATTGCTGTTTGACAACTATTATATGTGATAGACATTAGGAATTACAACTTTTGCCTTCTATCAATATTAATGGGTATGTCTTTAGACATCGTGATATCATGACAATAAGTTACAATCTGATAACACCTATATACTAAACAATGTGATATCAATGTGGCTAAACAATATCATAAATAGATGTTACTAGTACTATTGTCCCACTGAATGTGGTCACAGCTATGCATTCCTTGTGAGTGGCCACATCATTATTAATAGTCATGGCAACTGACTTCTCTTGACAGATACAGACAGCATGGTTAGTACTGCTTGTCGTTAAAGATCAGGTGAGCTGTTTTTTTGTTACAGTTACAGTATAAAGCATTGTACTGTACATACAGGTATTTCTATATTTTTCTCGTCCTCTGCCTTTTTTTTTGGTTATGACTAACCTTTTTTTTTCTTTTTTTCAGTTTTTGATGAACACATTGTCTCCTATTTAATTGTGAAAATCACAATGACAGAAGCCCGTAATGTAGCCCGTAAAAGTTACAGATATTTAATTGGCTTCTTTTAGCAACTGCAATCGATTTGTGAGTTACAGGCTCAAAATCCCTGCAGTTGTCAAAAACGTAACTCCATCCTATCTATTCCTTTGATGTTTGATGTTTCAAGCCTGCAATTGTTACCAGTGCTAAAGACGCAAAGTCCTTATTTAATTATTTTAATTCAACAAACCCGCAATTGCCTTCAAACCCGTAAATGGCAAATGTAGCAAAAACTTTTACAAGTACTAGAGAGGACTCACAAGTGGGTTAAACACCTGTTCGTAACACTGCAAAAGGAAATAAAAACACACTAATGTACTAAAAAATACTGGGAAAGCAGTGAATGGTATTAGAAGTAATTGCACAAGTCTCAAGCTTGCAAATCTGCCATAAACATTTTTTTATACATATCAGCCCACCCACATGGACTAGAACAGTTTTTTTGTTCATTTTTCTACATTGTTGGATTGTGAGTACGATTGCATATCAGACTTCTAAACACTAATTGATTGAAGTTTAAACTACATGTTTTCCTGATGTCATGATGAAGATCTCATTTACTATTGGCTCTTTCTAAATTGTAACTTTCAGGCTTGCTTAAATGATCATGATCATGCCCTGAAATGCTACGTACGGGTTCATGGTTTACGGTTTTAGAATTTTGGCAATTGTGGGCTTGTTCAATTAAATACCTCTGTAACTTTTGCAAATTTCTAACCCGCAGATATACAGCCTGTATGACAGTAATTATGGGCTTGGAATTAAATAGGGGCCATTGTATGCTTGTAATTTTATTGGATTACATAATCCAGGAGTTAATACATCTGTGTAGTTGAGCAGATGAAGACACAATGTAGGTTTTATGTGGTTACTTCTATTATATGAAGTATTGAACTATGATATTTCTGTTCATCTGATTATCATTACTGTGTGGTAATATCTACATGTGACGCTAGTAAATGCTATGCATCATTATTATTATACAACTAGCGACTTGCCCGTCAAAAAATGATGGTCAATAAAAATTAAATGTTGTGAAATTTGTTTGCAACACAAAATGAGTCAGCTACATTTGTCCCATTAATTTTTTTAACTTTTTATTTTTTTAACTTTCAACTTATATTTCACAAACATGAAAGTTTGTAACATGCAACTTGTATATTAAACATTCGTTCAACATTTTGTTAACAATACTAACACTTTTCAATACATATTTATCACTGAGTAACTGCGGACTATATTAACTTAGAGTAAATAAATTGTTTTAACAATAACATGCTTTTTATCATTTGTAACATTTTTGTTAAACTCTTGTTAAACTAAATTAGCATTGAATCCAGAGGAAGGCAAACAATAAAAAACCCCTATTGAAACTTGGCCAATTGTATCAAAGAGGGAAAAATATTAATTCCTTCCTGACCCCATTAACTGGCGATCGGATTTCTCCCTGAATCAATACTTTGTCTTTAAATAATACATTTCCAATTATTATGAAATGCTTCAACTTTATACTAACAATACATGTTTGACTATACCACATATATATTTAACAAACTTTTTTAAAAATTAAAAAAACACATATATAACATTTGAAATTGTAACATCAAACAATAATATTTAACTCTTGTAAATCCTGTATGTTTTTTTGTCCATTGTTTAGCTGTTTTACTTGAAATATTGTTTTTGTGCAATCATATTGAGTACCATAAAATGTTGGCATTAAAATGAAACCATTGTCCTCTATCTTTCCAACACCTCATAGTAGACAATGGTTTTGGTGTAAACACATCCATCGTCCAATAAATGACCTTGATTTTCGTTTTCTTCAACATGAACTTTAATTTCTTTTGGATTAGTGCACCTTGAAAAAGCCACATAGAGTTGTCCATGTGCAAAAACTGGTTCCTTTAAAAAAATCCCAACGGACTTAAAAGTTTGTCCTTGGGATTTATTGATGGTCATGGCAAATGCCATGATAACTGGAAACTGTCTCCTTTGAAGGACAAAAGGCAAACAACTCTCACTTGGAGCTAAATCAATTCTTGGTATAAAAACTTGTTCACCTTTATAGGTACCAGTTATAATTTCTGCATGTATAAAATGATCTTTTAACTCATGCACAATTAATCTCGTCCCATTACAAAGTCCTTTTTTTGGATTCATATTTCGCAATAACATGACAATTGCGCCTTTTTTCAATTGTAAAATATGTGGGGGCATTCCAGATGGTGTTAACGAATTAATAAATTAGATACTAAAATTCGATTCACTGTCTTTATCATCTGACAGAATAGAATCTGCACTGTAATAATTCTTTTGTGGTGCATTGATGTATTTTAAAATTTCGTTATTTACATTCAAGGCATCGATATTTTTTGATGTTAATATCACTTTGTTTGCAATGTCTGAGTAATCCTCATTATTAAGAGTGTTTAGAAATATGGCTGATATGAGTGATTCATTGCAAACCATTTCTGATGGAATTTCAATGGTATCATTTGGTAAATGCTGTATTTCTGGTTGTTTTCCTACTCCGATTTTAATGAGCCAGTCATTGAATTCATTTTGGCCTTCAGATCTCATATTTAATTCTAATTTGAGATGTGTAAATATTTGCCACAGTTTACTGGTCTTGATACATGTTTCAATGATCTCCGTTCTATTTCGTGTGGCACAACAGGTAATGTTTGCCTAAAATCTCCTCCTAACAGCATCACCTTTCCACCAAATGGCAAAGTATTATCCATCACTTCTTTTAAAAATCTGTCAATACATTGCAATGCATGACATGACATCATTGTTGCCTCATCTATGATAATTAGTTTAGTTATTTTAAATGGCAAAGTATTATCCATCACTTCTTTTAAAAATCTGTCAATACATTGCAATGCATGACATGACATCATTGTTGCCTCGTCTATGATAATTAGTATAGTTATTTTAAATTTTTTTGCTTGTAAGAAATTCAATCGAATATCTGACACTGATGTTTCCAATATGGGAACTGGCAGCTTAAATCCACTATGCACAGTTCTCCCACCATCTAACAAAAGTGCAGCAATTCCAGTTGTTGCAAATGGCATAGCTTTCTGACCCTGTGATCGAATATAACTCATCAAACAATTGTACAGATACGTTTTTCCTGATCCACCTGGGCCGTCTAGATAGAAATACCGGTATTTGACCATTTCATCATCTGTAGCATTTGTGATGGCATGAAATGCTTCTAACTGTAAAGTATTTAAATTTGCCAGTTTTTCTTGGGTTTTTTGTCTTTGAAGCTCAGTGTCATAATCATCAAAATTGATGTCATCTATAAGTCCTGGATCTGGTAAATTAAAACTTGCACAATTTAATCCATGAGCCAACAATATTTCTTGGATTTCCATCAATGTTTTTAACAGAGCTATTGGTTCTCTGTAACGTTTCAAGAAACCTTCTGACATGTTTAATTTAAATGTTTCCCACAAAGTGAAAGCATCAGGTACATTGCAAAATATGCAAATGAATGCAAATTGTTGTCTCATTTGCTTAGGCATTTGACATAGTGCTGCTTCTTCCAGACACCTCTCCCATTCAGTATCATCAGCTATGAAATGTTGATGTCTTGCAGCTAATAGGAATGTATCATAAACTATGTCATTCACTGTACGTAAATGCTCAAAACTCTGTGCACCGGGAACATGTAGCAGAAGTAATCTTAAGCTGAAACGTTCAATGTCCCTTGGACTAACGGTATAAATGCGTGGTATAATTTTATGTGCATCTCTTCTTCGTTGTCGCCATAGACCATTTACAAATACATAGTGATATGGTATCTCTATGTATAAAAATTGTCTTGCCTGCGTATTCTGACAGTTTAATTTAAACCATAGCAGTAAGTGTGGTATCTCTGTCTTCACTTTGATATAATGCAGTTCTTTCATTTCCTGCAGTAAAGCAAACCAACTGACTTTGAGGCAAATGTACAGCTAAACGATAGATAGCATGTGACCGATCATGCATCTCAAATTTCAAAAGGCGCCACATTGCTTCAGGAGCATCTAAATAATTTGATAGTTCATCATGTAAAATTGGATTTTCGTTTTCATTTGCAGCACCTTGTACAACAACAGTAGCTGCGTCATATCCTTTGTATGTATATTTATACACATACTTAATTGATTTAATCGAAGTGCAAGCTTCCACATTGATGTGTGAATTGTACTTGATGAGCAAATGTGGATTGGATGGAATGACAAATCTATTATCAACCTTTTGGCCACGGATAATAGCTGTTTGTCCTTGTGTTCTTTTATACAAAGGATATCCATCACAATTTGCATAAGTTTGCATTTGAAATTGTTTTGGAAATTCTTTAGTACATTTTTTATTTTCCGTACATGGTGAATTAGGATTCATCTCTCCACATGGGCCATGAATCATTCTATGTGTAACAATCTCCCAAAGGTTTGTATATTTTTCTTGGTCTGGCAATTATGCGGAAATTACTGAATCCACTCTCTCTGCAGTGTTCAACTTATCTTTTTCCTGCAGTATTAAAAGTATGTGAGCATGTGGCAATCCTCTTTTTTGAAATTCAGTGGTGTAAACAAAAGCCACACATTGTCCAAATAAGTGTGCTTTAGTGATATCATGTATTAATGAATTGAGTTTGATTTTGAATACTCTTGCCACTAAATCTGGTCGGTCAGAAGTAGTTTGTCCCAGATACAAATTTTCCTTGATCTCGGGCCATTGTGGATTACATGTGAATGTAATAAATAAATCTGGTTTTCCAAATTTTGTGACAATAGCCATGGCATCATTATACCTTTCTCGCATATTGCAAGGAGATCCTTGGAAAGTGAATGGCAAAATAATTGCTCTTCCAGCTGGAATGTCTCTGTTGGAAGCTAAATCTGCCACATAATCCATTAATCCACAATACTGTTCTACTCATAATTTATTTTGTTGATATTTAATTAAATTTAGGTTATTGGCTTCAACTTGTAAATATGAATCAATACTCCATTGTTGAGTGAGTTTGCCTCCATGTAAAATTGGATTAAAACAATCCCGGATAGCAGTTTGTGCCACTTTATATTCCAGCATGGAAATATTAGATCTAATACGAAGTTTAGTATTGGGATAACTTTCCAATTGTAATTTTGGTTCCCATCCAGGTTCCCCATTTGGAAAGAAAATGGGATATGTAATTGGATCTAAATTACAGCTTAATACAATATATTGATGTTGATAAATGGTTGTTCTTCATTGCGTGGATATATTCCAATATCCCGCTGAAAAGGTGGTTCACCATCTTCATTTTAAACACCATGGCAACCTCATTTACTGTAGGTAAATTATATCTTCTTTGATCAGTGTTGCGATCTCTTTTTAACACCATATTTACTCTTGGTGTAGGCAATTGATGTCTTTCAGCATGTTCCTGTTGTTCTTTTTCAAGCTGTGCTAATTGTTTGTATGCTTGACTAGATGTTTTTTTTGCATAATTTTATCCAGCTGTTCAAAGTCTATGCGCAAACACTGTTTATTTTCTGGAAGTGTCATTCTTTGTTCCACAGCTTCCATTGTATCTACGACATATAACTGTGCAAATTTCCTTTGCTCTCCTTCTTGTGGGTGTAAATGTGAAGTTTGGTGGTAAATTTGACCTTGAACTCTAAAACAGTAAGGACCATGTCCTGGTACATTTTCGGCTAATGTTGCACCCATTTAAGCAAATGAAATAGCACTGTTATAAGACCTTATGTTTTGTTTGAAATTATTATAATTTGGAAATGTTGGATCGCTCATAATGCATTCTAAATAATATGGAAATGGGTGTCTTAGTGGAAGTTTCACCTTTCCTTTCTGACAGCAACTAATGAAATTTCCGTCAGTAGGTCTTTCCTTTATAAAATGATAGGCCCCAACAAAACTGACAAACCACATTAAGTAACCAACAATAATGAGTATCTACTTGTACTGCAGTAGTAAACACATTGTCATGCATTTCTGCAACATAGATATCAGACCCACTTTCTATATGTACATTGTTTTCTTGTGTGTCTACATTTAAGTCATTCTGCAAAATAGAATCATTGGACAATGGTTCACAGAGATGTTTTTGTTTTCTTTTACGTTTCTTGGAAGCCCCAACACACTCACTTGCGGCTTTCTTACTCATCTTTCTTTTATTTAAAAGTCTCTGTCGATCTTCTTCTCGCAAGCGTTGTCAAGTTTCCGGTGTCTGAGCATCTCTCCACCTTTGCTTCCTTTCCCTTGCCAATCTTCTTTTGCATTCAATTTTGTCTTCTCCATTCTCCGCCATTTTAATCTGTAATTGAGAGATGTAATTATTGTTTGTTCTATTTTTGTATACATTTTTTTTTCCTTTTTGTACTGTTCCATTAAAGTAGATGAATAAACTAATCAAGCATTTTAAAATGTTGCACTTTAGAATGAAAGAAATGAAACAATTTTTCAAAGTATTTTATTGACATATATTAAATAGGAAATAGCTCCACATATCTATCTATATTTATATTATTATCCTTCAATTCCATTCCTTCTTGATTGAATTCACTGCATACCATCAATTTCTTTTTTTGCAAGTGTTGTAAGCTTCCTATTTTTTTTAAATATTATTATTAATTAGTATTGTCTTTTCAACTTTTTTCAAGTTATGACTAAATATCATACATCATACATATTTTTGCATAGATTAAAAACATGAAATAAATATATCAATCAATCAGCATGAACACACATATGTAAGCATAGATTAAAAACATACAATCAATATTACTGTTAGTCTTTAAATAAGACTCAATTAATGTGTATTTATCTTAAATTAATGTCGGACTAAATATAACGTCAAGACGTAAGCATGAGTCTATTCCCTTTTTTTTTGTTTGATTGTTATTTTAAAATGAGTATGTTACAACTGAATTATTAAAATAATGTACATTACTAATGAAATAAGAATCAATTAATGTTCCTTAATATTAAAGTAATGTGTGACTAAATCTAACATCAAGATGTAAGCATAAGTATATAGCCTTTTTTTTTTTTTTTTTGGTTTATTTTATACTAAATATATATAAGAACTGAATTATTTAAATAATGTACATTAATAATTAATTAATCAACGTGTTCCTTTTTGTATGCACATTCTTAAACGTTAACCTTTTTTGATATTAATGATAAGTAATGATTAATTAATTAATTAAATAAAGTACATTATGAATGTTATTTACAATTCTTTCACACAGGTAATCACGATATATAACAAATTAATTATTAAATTAATGTACATTAATAATTAATGAATCAATGTTTTGCTTTTTTATTCACATTCTTAAACGTTAACTAATTTTGATATTAATGATTAATTAATTAATTAATGTACATTATGAATGTTATTAACAATTGTTTCACACAGGTAAGCACAATATTATTTGTCTATTAATTAAATTTACTATTTTTTATTTGTTAAGTAAGTACCAATTTACTAATTAATAATTATAAATGATATTTACCTTTTTTAATGTAATATTGCTGAAGCAGTATCCTGAAGAGATAACAATCTCTTGAGATTTTCCGGCATCAGAAAACATCCAGTCAGACTGTCATCACCTGAGGAGAAAGTGTGTTCTGTGTCAAGTGTGCCCTATATATAGGCTTTGTGCGCGAGACAAATGCATTGTTTTAGGCGGAAAATCCGCTGTTCCGCGAGACAAATGCGTTGTTTTAGGCGGGAAATCCTATGTGGCGAGAGACAAAGGCGGGAAATCTGTGTTAATCTGTAATTGCGTTTTGTAAAATGTACTCGCTACTGTCTTTTTTTACTCATTGTGCGGTTATTGCGCATGCTTTGTCTTGTTGTTTTTCGAACACATACGTCTGTGGCTGTGTTTTACGCAGTTCATAGTAGTATATCCTTGTTTTCATTCTTTTCGGCGGCCATTTTTTTCTCGCTTAGCCGATTTTCGATCTTTGTAACTCGTCTAAATCAATGTAAATTGGAGTTCCAACTCACTCCCAGACGTCCTGCCTGGTTCCCCATGCTGTAAGTGACCTTTTTTTATTTTTTGGTGTGTATTTAGTGTTTTTTTAATTGTTTTGGTTCCGCCGCTTATCTTGTAATTTTTTTCATCTCGTAAGTCCTGCGGTTTAATGGCTCACCTCGCTAGGCGAGGCTCGCCTGCAATGAGCGCCATTGACGCTCATTGCCAAAGTGCTACGGTTTAACGTAATGGCTCGCCTCGCTATGTGAGGTTTGCCTGCCAAAGTGCTACGGTTTAACAGCTCGCCTCGCTACACGAGGCTCGCCAGGTGATGAGCGCCTGCGGCGCTCATCGCTAAGTCGTACGCACCACGCAACACAGCGTGACGACGAATCCTAGTTTAAGAATTATAATATGTGATATTATCTTAAACCCTTTAGGTTTTTCCTGTTTTTCCAATCACCCTCTTGCCTCTGGGGATAGTGCACACCGCACCCATGATATTAATGCACAGACAGTGACATGTATGACTGTGCTCTGTGTATATACTATGCTATGTGATTGTTATAATGTTATCAATGTTTCTGTGTGTTTCTAATGGTTACTCATTTGCCTTAGGGAGTTCTACTGTTCAGGGTAGAATTGCCTGGTATTTCAGGGCTGGGTGACTCTTTTGAGTGAGACTAGACTGATATACTTTAGGATATTTCTCACTGTGAAAGACCCAAGTGAGCTAAAAGAGGTTACTCTCAGAGTGGATTATCATGTCCATAGAGCTAAACTATTAACGTTAGTTCGTTCTCTGATGATCACCTCTAACTTAGTTATTTTGTTTAAGCAAATTACCCTTATGATTTAGTCTCCCTAAGGGTTATAGGGGACTCCAGATGTGGACCCCTTGAAACTGTGCCTTAGGGAGTTATCAGCTACACCTCACTGACGAGGCCCAATGAAGGCCAACACGTACGTCTGGGGTTTGCTGTTTCTCCTGTTCAGGGTAGAATTGACTGGTATTTCGGGGATGGGTCACTCCTTTGAGTGAGACCAGACTGATATAATATAGGATATTTCAACCTGTGAAGGGCACAAGTGAGCTAAAAGAGGTTGCTCTTAGAGTGGATTATCCTGTCCATAAAGCTAACATATTAAGGTTAGTTTGTTCTCTGATGAGCAACTCTGACTTTAGTTATTTTGATTTCAAATAGTAACAAACATATTATTTACATAAGGATAATATTTTTGTAAATATTTTGTATAAGCATTATGTATTTCTGAATACCTATCCCTTCATGCATTCGATGACTGTGATATTGTGTTTTCATGTCACTAAACGTATGTTGATTAATTATTAATATTTCATGGCCAAGTGTTTACACTGTTTATGTTAAATGTAATGTTAATATCATCATAATATAACATCAATTCACATATTGGTTCACACAACACCAAAAATGTAAATTTAGTGTGATATCAGGATGAACTATTTCTCCTTATTTGCTATGAATAAAACATTGTTTTGTGAACATCATATACCTTTACACAGGTATGGTTTAAGAGTGTCTTAATATGTCCAAAAAGTGTTCAAGCACCATTTATATGTTATTATCTGAATTTTCTAAAGCATACATAAACAACGTTAATACTAATTTTGGGGTTTTAATGCTTTGAAAGACATACATTATATCACTGCTCTGTATCACCATTCCACTGAAGAGTTGTTAACCATGTGACATATATTATTCATAGTCAATTAATACAACTAGCTGTAATTTGACATATTTATTATTGGGGTACATGTTGGCCCATGCACAACAGCAATGGCAAGGGACTTCACAGGACAAGTGTACCCAAGATTCCTGTTGATGGTGGTAAGTTCCCCAGGTCTCCTTCTTCATCCCCCCAGCCTCATTGTGTCTTTGCTGGTCTTCCTCCACAGCTACAGTGCCTTGCAAAAGTATTCACCCCCCTTGGCATGTTTTGTGTTTTGTTGCCTCACAACCTGGAATTAACATGGATTGTTTGAGGATTAGCATCATTTAATTTACAGAACATGAACACAACTTTGAAGAGGTTTGTGTATTGTGAAGCAAACAACAAATAGGACAAAATAACAGAAAAAGTCAATGTGCATTACTATTCATCCCCTTAAAGTCAATACTATGTAGAGCGACCTTTTGCGGCAATCACAGCTCCAAGTCGCTTTGGATAAGTTTCTATGAGCTTGCCACATCTTACCACTGGGATTTTTGCAAATTCCTCCTTGCAAAACTGCTCCAGCTCCTTCAAGTTGGATGGTTTGCGCTTGTGAACAGCAATCTTTAAGTCCGACCACAGATTTGGATTAAGGTCTGGGCTTTGACTATGCCATTCCAACACATTTACATGTTTCCCCTTAAAACACTCAAGTGTTGCTTTAGCAGTGTGTTTGGGGTCATTGTCCTGCTGGAAGGTGAACCTCCATCCTAGCCTCAAATCCCGCACAGAGTGGTACAGGTTTTGCTCAAGAATATCCATGCATTTAGCACCTTCCATCTTTGCCTCAATTCTGACCAGTTTCCCAGTCCGTGCTGCTGTAGGGAAGGTGTTCTTTGGGTGATGTGATGTGTTGGGTTTGCGGCAGACATAGCGTTTTCTTTGATGGCTGAAAAGTCCACTTTTAGTCTCATCAGACCAGAGTACCTTCCTCCATACATTTTGGGAGTCTCTCACATGCATTTTCGCAAACTCAAAATGTGCCATTTTGTTTTTGGCTGAAAGTAATGGCTTTCTTCTGGCCACTCTGCCATAAAGCCCAACTTCATGGAGCGTACTGTCATCTTGTCATATTGTCGTCCTATGTACAGATACTCCAGTATCTGCTGTGGAACTCTGCAACTCCTTCAGGGTTTCCTTAGGTCTCTGTGCTGCCTCTCTGATTAATGCCCTTCTTGCCCTGTCCGTGAGTTTTGGTGGGTGGCCGTCTCTTGACAGGTTTGCTCTTGTTCCATTTTCTTTCCATTTGGTTATGATAGATTTGATGGTGCTCCTGGGGATCATCAAAGATTTGGATATTTGATTTGTACTTCTCAACAACATTGTCCCTTTCTTGTTTAGAGTGTTCCTTGGTCGTCATGCCAGTGTTTGGTTAGTGGTGCTTCTTTCTTAGGTGCTGCAGCCTCTGGGGTCTTTCAAAAAAGGTGAATATATGTAATGACAGATCATGTGACTTAGATTGCACACAGGTGGACATCATTTAACTAATTGTGTGACTTCTGAAGGTAATTGGTAGCACCAGAGCTTTTTATGGACTTCAAAACAAAGGTGGTGAATACATACACACATGCCAATTTTCTGTTTTCTATTTCTAAAAAATAGTTTTATATATATATTTTTCTCATTTCACTTCAACACTTTAGACTTTTGTGTTCTGATCCATCACATAAAATTCATATTACCAAAACATTGAACTTAAGGCTGTAATGTAACACAGGTTCACATAGGTAAAATGTCAAGGGGGGTGAATACATTTGCAAGGCACTGTATTACACATTGCATGCAAGAACCCTAGTCATGATTTGTCTTTCTATCCTCATGTTCCTGTGCCCATAACACCATGTTCCAGGCATGCTCCCTATGACAATCAAGTGCATGGCATGTGCCATGTTGTGGTATACCTGTGGCAGTCATCTCCATAATGTATTAGTGCCCCCCACATAGCATAATGAGTGTTTAAGGCCAGTGGCTGGCCATGATGAGATTCTCACACCCCATTGTATTACACCCAATGGTTTTGTGTAGTTGACATACCTTCCCATGTGACGTACATGATAGCTGTAAGTACTGTGATGTGGATAGGATCCATGGTGTTAATGAGTTTTATTTGGTGTGTTTCTATGCATTGGAGCAGTTATTGTAAGTCATGAGTTTTTCCTGATTTGTATTAACCTGTTGTCTACTTGGATCTATGTTACCCTTCTGGTTGAATTTTGTTACGCAGAGGTATATTATCACATATATAGTTGTCGTAATTTTAAGTTTGTGTGTTACACTCGCAAGTTGCGAGCCTTACACACAAACTCGCAATACTCATTACTCATTGTGCACTGTTCTTTACTCATTACTCATTGTGCACGAAAGCCATGCATGAGCATTGCGATGTGAAAGGGGAGGGAGATGGGGGAAGGAGATACCGGCGGCGAAGGATACACAGAGGAGGGAGTGGGAGGGGGAGGAGACACAGGGGAGGGAGAGGAGGGGATAGAGACACAGGGGAGGGAGCGGGGTGAAGAGACACAGGGGAGGGAGGGTGGTGACACGGGGGAGGGAGAGGGGTTAAAGAGAGGGGGAGAGACACAGTGGAGGGAGAGGGGGATAAGAGACACAGTGGAGGGAAAGGGGAAAACAGACAAAGGGGAGGGAGATGGGAGAAAGAAACAGAAGGGAGGGAGGGGGAGAGACACAAGGAAGGGAGAGAGTGGGAAAGGAGACACAGGGGAGGGAGATGGGGAGGAAGGAGATGCAGGGTAGGAAGAGGAGGGGATAGAGACACAGGGGAGGAGAGGGGGAATGGAGACACAGGGAATGGAGAGGGGGGAGAGACACAGGGGAGGGAGGGTGTCAACGCAGGGGAGGGAGAGGGGTGAAAGAGAGGGGGATAGACACAGTGGAGGGCGAGGGGGTAAGAGACACAGTGGAGGGAAATGGGGGAACAGACACAGGGGAGGGAGAGGGGGAAATAGACAGAAGGGAGGGAGGGGAGAGAGACACGGGGGAGAAGAGAGTGGGAAAGGAGACACGTGGGAGGGAGATGGGGAGGAATGAGATGCAGGGGAGGGAGAGGTAGGGGAAGAGACACAGGGGAGGGAGAGAGGGGGAAAGGAGATACAGGGAGGGAGAGGTGGAAGAGACAGAGATGGGGGAAGGAGACACAGGGGATGGAGATGGGGGAACAGACACAGGGGAGGGAGAGGGGGAAAGAGGCACATGGGAGGAATAGGTGGAAACAGACACAGGGGAGGGAAGGTGAAAGAGACACAGAGGAGTGAGGTGGGGGAAGAGACACAGGGGAGGGACAGAGGAGGAAATGACACACAGGGAAGGAAGATGGGGGAAGCAGACACAGGGGAGGTAGAGGGGGAAGAGACATGGGGGAGGGTGATGGGGAAGGATACACAGGGGAGGGAGATGGGGGAAGGTGACACAGGGAAGGGAGAGAGGGGAGAGGAGACACAGGGGAGGGAGAGAGGGGGAAAGGAGACACAGGGGAGGGAGAGGGTAAAGAGACACAGGGGAAGGAGAGGAGGGAATGAGACACAGCGGAGGGACAAGGGGAAGAGACACAGAGGAGAGAGAGGGGGAACAGACACAGGGGAGGGAGAGGGGGGAAAGAGACATAGGGGAGGGAGAGGGAGAAAATCCACAGGGGAGGGAGAGAGGGGAAAGAGAGACAGAGGAGGGAGATGGGGGAAGGAGACACAGGGGAGGGAGATGGGGGAAGGCAAAACAGGGGAGGGAAAGGGGGGGAGAGACATAGGGGAGGGAGAGGGGGAAAGTAACACAAGGGAGTGAGAGGGGGAATGAGGTAGAGACACAGGGGATGGAGAGGGGGAAGAGACAAAGGAGAGGGGGGAAGAGACACAGGGTAGGGAGAGACAGAGGGAGGGACAGAAAAATAAAATATTATCCCATCATTTGTAACAGACAAGACACTAGTTTGTAATAGTTGTAGTTCCCAATATGTATACTGATGCAAACATAATTTAAGATGACATTTTATATACATATGATATGACTGTTACATATTATTTTCTAATATTTTCTAATACTAATTTTCCATGCTTTGGTATTATAGTACTTTTAACTGATTTTGCAGGTCTCAGCAATCCTTTTCATTTTCCCAAAATGTATAGTGTCACATTAATAAAACAAAATTATATTTTCTAATGTCACATTTGTTCCTCTGAGACTTTTGAACTTTGAATTATAAGGCATTTCCATGATTTTATATTGATTTTTATTATTTTGCTGTCTCTTTAACCACTGCTGTAGGTCTCAGAAAGGCTTTTCAAACCATTTGTGGGTGCTCTTCAGTGCACGTAAATAATGTCCTTATATTACAAGTTATTAGTCATAATCCATTTGCAAGTGGTCCGAACAGTAGGAATTGAATTGAGACTTAGGCCCCCATTCAATTGCAAGCCCGTAATTACCTTCATACATGCCGCATGTCTGCGGGTTAGAAATTTGTTCCAATTCCAGTTATATTGAATTGAATCAAGCCCGCGATTACAGGGCTAAAGTCTAAGAGCCTCATTCAATTGAGGCATTCAGGAGATCCTTAACTTATTTTGCTATCCAATAGGCTTCCATTTGCGGGTTTCGATCAAGATACGTCTTCGAGTTGCGATTAATTGCGATCCATTGCGATTTGTCAAATTGCAAGTTAAAGCCCTCCAAGACTTTGACCTTTCACGGCCGCAAGACTTCCAAACCCTAAATCGCAAACGCTATTCAATTGCTCTGATTCCACTTGCTAACCACCCTGTCAAGCCCGCAAATAGCAAAATCGGGCCACAAGTTACAGGTACCAAGGAGGTCTCGCAAAGGACTTAATGACATGTACGGAGCACTGTAAATGCATATATAAATACTCTATTGTACTTTTTTTATTAAATGGGAAAGTGATGTTAATAGCACACCATCTCGCAAATCGGACCAAAAAATACTTGATTTCATGTTTAATATCTGGGTTATATTGATCCTGGCAATCAATGTGGAACTCACATGTAATAGAATATCATATTCACAGCTTTAACAATATTGCATTATATCTCGAATGTGGGTCCTATTGTAACTCATAATTCAAGCCCATAGGACTTTTTTCCATTTTTCATTGAAGTCCTACGGGATTGAACATGATTGCTGACACAAGGCAGTAACTCGTGGTTAAAGCCCGTAGGACTTCAATGAAAACCCTGCAAATGCTACTTTCGATAGCGCACATTGCAAACAATGCTATTGGGCAGGGACTTGTGGCCTGGCCAATTGAATAGCACATTAACTTGTGGCTGCTGTTAGCTCACAGCAGGCCCATGGATGTAAGTCCTACTGCAGGCCTCCAAATTGAATGAGGCTCTAAACCGTAAATCATGAACCTGTATGTAGGAATTCATAATCAATTAAGCAAGCCCGTAAGTTACAATTTAGACAGAGCCAATAGTAAATGACACCGTCATCATGACGTACAATCAATTAGTGTTTAGAAGTCCGATGTGCGATCATACTCGCAATCCAGCAATGTAGAAATCAATAAAAATGAATGAAGAAACTGTGATATAACACGGAAATAAAACGTAAAAAACATACATTTTTAATTGCAGATGTGGGAGCTTGAGACAGTTGTGAGATTAATTCTAAAGCCTTTCATTACTTTCCCCGTATTTTAAAGTCAAGTAGTGTGTTTATATTTGCTTTTACAGTGTGACAAACAGGTGTTTAACTCACTTACGAGTCCTATCTAGTACTCGTAAAATTGTTTAATACATTTGCCATTTACAGATTTGAAGGAAATGGAAGACTTGTTGAATTGGTGTAATTGAATACTGATTAGCACTGGTAACATTTTTGGGCTTGAAACATCAAAGCAGTAGATTGAACAGAGTTACATTACAGGGCTACATTACGGGCTCCAGTAATTACAATTTGGCCAATTTAATGGGGGCCTTAGGCTCCAAAATCCAGCAGGTTGACAAAATTGCAACTCCGACCCATCTCCGCCTTTGATCTTTCAAGGCCGCAAGTTACCATTGCTAAAATCACAAATCACAATCCTATAAAAACATTTGCACAAGGCTGCAATTGCTTTCTGACCCGTAAATGGCAAATGTAGCAAAAAATATTATTGTTTACAAATAGGACTCACAAATGGGTTAAGCACCTCTTCTTAACAATGCAAAAGCAAATATAAACACACTAATGAACTTTAAAATACCGGGAAAGCAATGGAAGGAATTATAATTAATTGCACAACAATCCCCAAGGAACAAATAGGCCTCAAAAAATATTTTATTTCCTTTAATAATTTTGAATGGTTATGCATATGCCAATATGTAAAGTCTTGCTGAAAAATGAATAAAGCAATTAAAGACATACTACATGACTAAATTGCAACACAAAAACAGGAAACTGCTTGACAAATGATCACTTACACTCACAGAGGCTCAAATGTGGACCCTAAAAATAATAATATAATCATTTATATATGTCACTTATCAGATCCATATTAGAAAAATAAACAATGTCAAAATTACACCGCCACATGACATATATCAAGTACTGGGGGTACATACACCACACTAATGTAGTACAACTCATCAGGAATGGCCGCAGACACACATAGATGGAAAGGAGGACTTCCTTCACTAATGCATGTATTAATTCTGGCTTTGATTAACATGCCATTGTAAGACTTAGCAGGTCCATTTCCAGAGCTGTATTTGTCTAAATATAAGCTAACAAGAATTTTGTCTTATAAATCAGGATATATGAAATAATTAATAAATTCTGAGCAACAGTACTCCTCTCCCCTCCACTACTCTCCTCCACACTCCTCTCTCCTCCACTCCCAGGGCCACTTCTCTCTCCTATCTCTCTTCCTCTAGACTCCTCCTCATCTCCTACCCACTGCTTCCCTCCTCCTCCCCCCTCTTTTCAACCTCCATCATAATCCCAAAAATAATATAAGGATAACACAAGAAAAGTATATGTGTATATACTGTATTTATGAGGGGAAAAATGTATGTGTAATTTTTAATTGTTGGGGTATAGGGTGGGGGTGGGGGTGTGTGTATGTGGTGACCTATCTATATGTATATCTATGTGTGATATTTACTCTATGTAATTGATATTTACTCTATGTAGTTGATGTGTGTTATCAAGGACCAATTGTAAAATAGGTATTTAAGAAATATAAGTCAATAAAACTATTATAACCTGCTCTCAATCAACGCCTACACTCTCTCTCTCTCTCTCAATGCTCCAACCACCAACTCCGGAACCTGGGTGCTACTTTGTTATCCCTCCCTGCAAATCATAATCCAGTAGCCCGCTGTCTTTTGGCTCACAGGGCTGTGGCACACACTGTAATTCCCAGTTTGGATTTTAACTGCAGACCCGATATTTTCCAGCCTAATAACAATTTGTGGTGAATGGAAGGGTTTACGGTTTTAGACTTTAGCCTTGTAATTGTGGGTTTGAGTCAATTGAATACAGCTTGAATTGTAGCAAATTTCTAACCCGCAGACATGCCACTTGTATGAAGGTTTTTAAAGGCTTGCAATTGAATGGAGGCCTTAATGTAATACTTTGAAAAAGTTAGCCGCAAAATTATGGAGCTCAGAAAGTCAAAGGGAAAGCTTGCCTTGATTTCCATTTCTTGTTTGTTCTCGTGTAGTAGCTAACTCATAATCATGTTTAAGTGCGTCAATTGAATTGCTCAGTAAAGTTACCACTTTTTTGGGGTAATTTAGTTAACTGAATAGGGCCCTAATACATTAAGCAATTTGTAAGATCAGTTTAACTAAGAGTTTTTTTAGGGCTCTGATTTATGCCTCTTGAATTTGAACATCTTTTCTATAATTCTCTTTTACAGGTTTTTTTCATAGATAAAATATATTACTAAAATAGTATAGAGTACTTGGAAATTTGTATTCATGTCATGGCAGTTTTGAATTTATGGCACAAAGAACAGAACTGTGATGAAGAATTATAGAACACTACAATGGTAGGAATAAATTGATGTAGCCATTAGCACCATAGAAGAATAAACATTTCAAATAGCCTCAGAGGAGGTTGACTCTGATGTCACTTTTCTTTTTTTCTTTGACATTTTCAATACAGAGTTTATTGTAAAAAATACGTTTCTACCTATTGTCCACCAGCATTTAATTATTCAACCAGATGATCTCTGTAATGAAAGGCAGGATGCGGAATGAAATTAAATGAAAACACGACAGTGGAAGATGTGTGTACTGTAAGCATTTTTTGAAAAGAAACATAACGCCTTTGAAATTTTAACTGAGGATTTGTAAAAGTAACGTGCTGTAGCAGTGAATCAATTGTTGATGATGTCTCCTAAGAGCGCAGATAATAGATTATAACAGTGATGGTCTCTTTGTACAGAGGCCTATTGTTTGTTCTGTAGTTAGATGACATTTAATCTCCACTACTGAGAAAAAGTACAATGCCCTTGGCTAATGAGATCATTATTTTCCTCAAAGCATAAAATGTGGTTCTTACTTTAGCTACATAAAGACAACTAGTACCTTTATCCATCTAACTAGAAAACAATTTAAGGTATAGAAATAGAAGAGATCGGGTTAACTTGTCCACAGTTTAATACTGTCAATATAAAAACTCAATAAATGTAATGCCTCATTTAGAGTTTTACAATAATGCATTCACTGGAACAAAATGATAGGTCATTTGTTAACCTTCAAACACTGTATGACATGTACTTATTTTTTTTATTATTGTCTATAATTAAACCATTGCATTAGCTTCTGTTTTAAATGATGGTCTTTTAGAATGCAAGTGAATGTTCATTAAATTAGTTCAGCAACAACAAAATGTGCATTGTTAAATCTATTAAATAATATAATCTTAAGTTAAAGTTAACACAGTACGATCTACAAGTCATACCAAATTTTGACAAATTGAGAACTAGAAATACTATTAAACTAGCAGCTCATTAAATAAGAGCACCGTACGCACAACGTGAAGCTTGCAACAGCTGCGGGCATAAAATTTGGCCGAGTTACTGTGCTATTAAATTAGAGCAGGCTGCGAGTTACGATCTTGAGACACAGACCTGTAAACCAGTTATCAGCCGTCAGATTTGCGGATTTCTTGAGGATCAATTAAGCAAACCCGTAGTTACGGGTTTAGATGGAGCCAATGGAAACAGAGATAGTCCTCATTATGTCAGTGAAAAAATGGAACTTGGATTTCAAAGTTCTATGGGCTTCAATTAAGAGATTTACGATCAGACCCACAATTCAGTCATAATGCAATTTTAATAACCCTGCAAATATGATATTCTATTACATGCAAGTTCCATCATATGTATTAACACATTGATTGCCGGGATTGATATAACACAAAAAATATACATGAAATAAAATATTTTATTGGGACGATTTGCGGGCTTGAGAATGTTGTACTATTCAATCTAAGACCTAACATCACTGTCACTTTTCATATAAGTACAGTAGTGTTTCTTTCTTTCTGTTAAAGTTCTACGTATTGGACTTAACCCCCTTGCGAGTCCTCCCCAGTACTTGTATGGCTTTGGGCTCCATTTGCGTGTTACAGGCTTGAAGGGTCAAAGGATAAGGTTCAACATTGCTCATCCCATCTGCTTTTTTTGCAGCAAGCCCACAGATCGGCAAAGGTCTGCTGTACTGGGCTAATTTAATAGCCGTAGGTCCTACTTTCCACAATAGTAACAATAGTTATAACAATAACAACAACAAAAACAACACCTAATAATAATAATAACATTTCTGTTAATAATTAGGATAAAGGGACATGGAATCTACTTGTTTTTATATGCATTTAAAAGAGCATATTTGCATAAAAAACATACTATAAAGCATATGTTAGTTTGTGATTGGCTGCCCCCCAAAAGCAGTTAAAATTATGAATACATTTTTGTGCTCTGAGACCTTTATTTGAAAATGAAAAGATACCGTGACATATTATGCTTTATATGATGTAATACCTTTTAAAATATATATTTTTGTTCTTTGGGGCTTATTTTTTAAAGCAAATAAAATAGGACACCATTTGATTAAAATAAGCCATAGTGTTATATTTTACTGCATATTTGATTAATTGTTTACAGAATAACATAGACAGTTATCTATCTCTGCATGTTTATCTACACTTTATACAGATCTTTGATAAATAGTTTAGAAGCTTTTGCTACAGATATAATAGATGAGACATCTATTTTTAAATTTGCAAATATACATGCAATTGTGAAATTTTCTTCAAGGCATGATTTTTCCAGTTGAAACTCTGTAGCATCACAGATGTATGTAGGTAATTATATTTTCACTTTTCCAAACTACTTAAGTGTACAGATATGCCCCCTTGCTAATTGTATGGCGTAATTTGTGGTATAGCCGTAAATCGACTGCAGGAGATATTTTTCCGTAAGTTACACTTCAATGTTAATATTTTCGCAAGCAATACTATGGCAGTCAGCCCACATCACCGTAATCGTGCCTTCGTCTATAACAGTGATGAGGCTGCATCATGGCACCCGCTCAAAACTATACCAATCTACTAACAAATATATTTGAAAGGGATGAAATGCAATTATTGTTACAGATTAGAAATGCAGCTAAGCATGGGTAATTTTTATTAATGGGGGATTTTAACTACCCCGAATAAATTGGATGAGTGAGACCAGCAGTTCAACTAAGGGGAGCAGGTTCTTCAGTACACTCAGAGATCATTATCTGGCCCAGGTTATACAAGAAGCTACTTGAAATGAGGATTTAGTCATCAAAAAATAATATTGATATGGTATCAAATATTGAAATAGGGCAACTTTTAGGAAACGGTGATCACAACACAGTCTCATTTTAGATTGAATTATAAAAACAAAACTGTAAGGGGCCAACAAAAATGTTTAATCTTAAAAGGGGAGATATTAACGGTCTAAGGGCAGCAATACACAGTAAAGACTGGGACAAAGAACTGACAGGTAACTTGGATCAAGGCAACTACATCACTGTAGTCTTTTTGGATCTTGTAAAGGCTTTTGTTACAGTGCCACATAGAAGACTATTGTGCAAACTTAGGGATGTAGGAATTGCAGTAAATATCTGCCCATGGTTGAGAGCTGGCTAAAAGACAGGAAGCAAAAATGTGTTTTAAATGGAACATGCTCAGATTGGACTAAAGTGACAAGTGGGGTTCCTTAGGGTTCAGTATTAGGTCCTCTGCTTTTTAACATATTTATTAATATATATTAGAATATATATATTAATATTAGAAATAGGACTGGAAAGTATTGTCTCCATTTTTGCTGATAACAGAAAGTTGCATAAGGTCATTAAATCAGATAATGATGTACTTTCCCTCCACAGAGATTTGCGTAAATTAGAGAAATGAGCATCTAAATGGCAGATGAGATTAAGGTGAATAAATGTAAAGTTATGCATTTAAGAATGAAAAAATAGCCATGCAATTTATAATATTATTGGAGTAAATATAGGGGTATCAGATATTGAAGGGGATTTGGGAGGGCTTGTGGACAATCACCTAGGTAACAGTGCTCAATGCAAAGCAGCAGCTGCAAAGGCAAATAAAATATTATCATGTATTAAGAAGGGTATAGAAACTGGCGAAGCAAATATAGTTCTACCATTATACAAATCCCTAGTAAGCCCTCATTTGGAATATGAAGTACAGTTTTGCTTACCACTTCATAAAAAGGACATTTTAGAGCTGGACTAAGTTATGAAGAAAGACTAACCAAATTAAACTTATTTTCTCTAAATACATCCAGGTTCAATTTAAGTCTTTATCAAGTGAACTTTTTGTGCCAAGAGGTTTTCAACTGACAAGAGGACATCCTTTAAGGATGGAAGTAAAAAGATTCCACCTTAAAGAAAGGTAAAGGTGGCTAATCAGTGTAATTCTCTACCAAAGGAGGTGAGGACAGTGGATTCAATAAATAGCTTTAAAAAGGGATTGGATATATATTTGTTTATTAAAAAGGGCATTCAGGGTTATCCTGGATAATTAGGGAGGTAGTATTGGTCCAGGGAGGAATCCGATCTCCAGTGTCTGGGGGCAGGAAGAAATGATTGTTTTTCCCTTTTGAGACAATTGGTAAAGTCTCACATAGGTTTTTTCTGTTTGCCTTCCTCTGGATCAATTAACAATTAAAAATAATCTGCATACTGCAAATCAGAGGAGATCTTAAAAGTTTGAACTTGATGGACTAAAAGTATTTTTATTAAACTTAATTACTAAGTATGTATGTAACTATCTTTTACAGATAGTCTTGCTGTGCCACAACCATAGAAGCAAATGGAAAATGGGAAATGGATTAGTAATTAAAAGTCATACAGTATATATTTGCGAACCTCACACCCCAGCTTGGAATGTGTTGTAGATTTTTAAAAATCAGTATGCAGGTCCCATGATTTGGAGCGAGCAGGGGAGAGGTGGGGAGGAGAGGGAAGAGAAGAGGGGAGGAGAAGAGAGGAGGAGAGGAGAAGAGAAAGAAGATAGAGGAGGTCCTAAGGTGTAGAGGGGGAGGGTGGGAGGTAAGGAGTGGATAGAGGGAGTGGATAGAGGGAGGGAGGGATGAAGTGGAGGAGTGGGAGTGAGACCAAAGGAAGAAGTAAGTGGACGGGAGCAAAGGAGACGTAGAAAGGATGGGAGGGAATAGGAGGGAAGGCAACTAATGGTAGTTCTGGGAGGGGAGAGTGGGAGGTGAGGTAGAGGGAGGGAGGGATGAGCCCATAGAGCTCCGGGTCAGAGGGGGAGAGGCCTGATCTCAAGGGGGTAGTGGGGGAGGATTAAGCCTCAGTTTCAGAACAGGGAAGTATGTATCACATTCCACAGTTGGGGGGGCAACATACTGAAGCCAAACAAAGGGCCCCTAACTACAGGCTAGACAAGGTGGTTGTACTTTAATTGAAAAACATTACTGGAATTTATTTCAGAAGGTGGACTCAACAAACCTCTTTAATTAATAAGCAATCTATATTAAACTAACCAAACAAAATATATAAATAGAAAAGGACACCCAACAAAGCTGCTGAGTAATTCTCCCCAAGGAACCAAACATATATAGTTCGTATGAAAAGAATCAACCAGAAATATAAAATGTAACCTTTGTTACAAATATTAAAGCATTGTAAAAAAATAACAAACTTAAGAACAGTACGATTGGCCCAGCAAACTATGTATATAAATATGCTGCAGAGGCCAGACCGCAGCATGAATCAATATATTGTTATGAACAAATAACAAACAAGCTCATAATATAAAGAAATGATCACATCCAGCAAAGTATAGTCTCAAGCATTAGCTAATAAATGAACCATCCAGGTTCAAGATAACTGCATGTCAGATAGATTGGAACACACATCAGTCAAATAATCATATAATGTTGTTGACCATATACCATTCTTCTCTCATTGCAGAAGGCAAGAGGTCTGGGTCTATTACAGAGAGAGAGGTGGGGGCATTGGCTCAGGAGGAGGCTTCTGACAGTGGCCCTGCCTACCAAGATCTGTGTCAGAAGGAGGAGCTCAAGAGAGGATCTCAGGGCCCGGGAGAGGAGGAGGAGATCAGTGGAGGACTTGACGGACCTTCAGCCACACCAGTGGCATTTGACCTCACTGGCCCCTCATCCCACATATTAATTCCCCACCTGGGCCCACATATTGGACTGATCCTCGGTTCATGCCACCATCAGCTCCTTCTCCCACCAATGGGAAATCCTGGGTATCACCACCATCAGCATATGGTCCTCAGCAACTCCCCATTGGGCCACCCCCACCATTGCCTCCCCCCACAGCTATTCCCTGTCAACTTGAATCTCCATCCCAAGGCCCACCATTATATGAGGCTCTGTATGTAGGTGAGGAGGCAGGTGGAGTCCTTCATGGCCAAACTGCTTCACACTGTGCAGAACCAGAGTGCACTAACCCAAGTCAGCCAGAACATCACCCAGCATGTTCAGGTTGCTAGCACTACCTCCTCCACCCCAGAGGCCTCCCCTGCACACCCACAGCCTGTCCCCATCCTTGCCTCCCTTCATGCTGCTGCCTTCAGGAAAAAAATGCCTTCACCTGCAACCCCTCCTCGACAGGGTGAAATATATACACAGTGGTTATCAGATAGCCATTTCATCAGTGATGTCCCCCCACAAGAATGATTATCATATGTCATGTTCAATAACACATTTTTGTTGTTATGTTTAACTCATACCAATGCAGATAGAATGTGGGACAAGCAAAAGTCCAAAACTGGCCAGTTATGCGTTAAAATGTCAGAGATGGTGATAGTGCTCTGGCCCCGCTGACTGTGGTCACAGCTAAGCAATCCTTGTGAGATGCCACATCATTAATCGTGGTGATGGCAAGTGTTCAAATACCAGATAGAGAATGGTATGCAATAAAGAGTTTGTTTAGGTGAACAACAATAATAGGCATCTCCTTATGTAGATCTGGATTTGCTATTTTATAGCTTCAATACCCATACATAAATAAACATAAGGAGTAACTTATGTGATCAGCAGTGTATAATATATCAGAAACAATATGTAGAGGAAAGAACAGACACCTTTAAATTCCAATCACAAGTCATAAACCCCAAGAGCCATATAAATTGGCGTATTCTGTAAACCAATAATCATACAAAAAAAGAGGAAAAGAAAAAACTCATACTATATATATATATATATATATATATATATATATATAGCATCAATAAATGGATATACCACAGTAATAAATATATCTAGATCAAATATCCTGTAAATAACTAACAGATGCTAATATATGTGCAGCATTGGATATACATTATTAGATAAAGGTCGCCCAAATATTTAGGTTGCCAAAAAGAGTACAAAAGAATCCATATACATACATTAAAGGACTTAAGTGGAGACAGAGGAGACAAGATACATTACCACTGTGGCCCTATCTGAAGCTTATAGTAGAAGGCCCTGTCATCAAAACTATGGGGACCCACTATTTATCCCCTATCCCTTGAAGGAATCTAAGCCCTATCACTGATCCTGGAGGAAGCGGAAACACGCGAAATGTGCACGCCGATCAGTTGTTTTGCGGGTCGCCCGTTGATGATGTCAGAACAGCGTGTGCACGCTGTCGTGGAGCCACTGTGTGTGCAGGGGTTTGGAAGCCTGAAATAGGGACTGACAGGTGAGTGGAGCAGAGGGGACTAGTCTTAGCTATCTGAAGTATAGGGCTTAGATTCCTTCAAGGGATAGGGGATAAATAGTGGGTCCCCATAGTTTTGATGACAGGGCCTTCTACTATAAGCTTCAGATAGGGCAACAGTGGTAATGTATCTTGTCTCCTCTTTCTCCACTTAAGTCCTTTAATGTATGTATATGGAATCTTTTGTACTCTTTTTGGCAACCTAAATATTTTTTTCAACTATAGACAATTTGGGCGACTCTTATCTAATAATGTATATCCAATGCTGCACATATATTAGCATCTGTTAGTTATTTACAGGATATTTGATCTAGATATATTTATTACTGTGGTATATCCATTTATTGATGCTATTGTGTATTTGATATACTATTTGGATCATAATCTTTTAAAATTATATTGTATACACATTTTTATTTTTTGTAAATATAATAAAAGTTATATTTTAATATATATATTGGGTTTATGAATTGTGATTGGAATGTAAGGTGTCTGTTCTTTCCTCTACATATTATTTCAGAGAATGGTATGCACTGCTTGTATATAATGTTCAGGTAAGTTAGTTTATTGTTACATTTTTCCTACTGTACTTTACAGATTTTTTAGATAATTTGTCTTTTTTAGCTTATGACTTTTTTTCTTTTTTGTTTTTCTGAATATTTTGTATGTTTGTAATTGAACTGGATTACATAATCCATGCGTTAATGCATATGTGTAATGAAGTAGATGAAGACTTGATGTATGTGCTATGCGTATTACTGGTTACGTCTATCTGGAGTGTTGAATGATGAGAATTGTATTCATCTTATTCTGGTTACAGTGATTTAATAACTACATGTAACCCTTGTATGATTCCTGAAAATTCCAGCGACACAAGCATGATTTGCAAGTGATCATATGTCTTAATATATCCAAAATGTGTTCACACACTTAATTAAATGTGATCATCAGTATTTTGTAAAGTATGGGCGAACAACATCATCACAGGTTATTGGGAGTTTGTACTTTGATACATTGTGACAGTGAGGATCCTCACCATTTCAATGAAGGGTTGTTAACTATCTGACATGTGTAATGTCTGATTAATTGATACATTAAGACTATTACCAACTTCCACATGATCATTATTGGTATACATGTTGCCACACCAGCAATTGGACTTGCCAGGCCAGATGTGCCCAAGATTCCTGGTACTTCATAAGCCTCTCTAAAGCCTTATTTTGTGTTTGTAGGCCTTCCTGAACAACTTCATTGTTGTAGTGACAGCACTGCCCTGATTGCAAAGTGATCTGTAAAATCCTATTAGCACAGGGTTTTGAGGTAAAAGTATAACTGAGTAATTCGTTATCTATTTTCAGTGCAAAAATCTGTGAAAAAGTTTGCTGTAATTATCAACTTTGGCTTTCTGCAGTCACTCATAGCAGTTATATAAAATATTAAATTCCTTCCTGACCCCAGATACTGGTGACTGGACCCCTCCCTGGATCAATACTCCCTTTCAGGATAACCCTGAATGCCCTTTTTATTTAAAAATATATCCAAACCCTTTTTAAAGTTATCTATCAAATCTGATGTCACCACCTCCTTTGGTAGAGAATTCCACAGATTAACCAACCTTACTGTGAAGAACCCTTTTCTTTCTTTTTACTTCTAATCTTAAAGGATGCGCTCTTGTCAGTTGAAAATCTTGTGGCACAAAAAGTTCATTTGACAAAGCCTTGTATTGACTCTGGATATATTTATATAGGGTAATCATATCCCCTCGTTGACGCCATTTTTCTAGAGAAAATAAGTTTAATTTGGTTAGTCTTTCTTCATAACTTAGGCCCTCCATTCCCCTTATTAGTTTTGTTGCCTTTCTCTGCACTGAAGTGGTGCCCCAAATTGTACTCCTTATTCCAAATGATGGTGTACTTGGGATTTGTATAGTAGCAGGATTATATTTGGTTTCCTTGCTTCTATACCCTTCTTAATAATGCTAATATTTTACTTGCCTTTGCAGATGCTGCTTGCATTGAGCACTGTTACCTAGGTGGTTGTCCACAAGTACTCCCAAATCCCAAATTCAATATCTGATACCCCATAGATTTGCTCCATTAAGAATATAAGTTGCATGGCTATTTTTCCTTCCCAGGTGCATAACGTTACATTTATTCATCTTAAATCTCAGCTGCCATATAGTTGCTCATTTCTCTAATTTATGAAAATCCCTTTGGAGGTAAAGCGCATCATTTTCTGATTTAATTACCTTGCACAACTTAGTGTCAGCAAAAATGGAGACAATACTTTCCACTCCTACTTCTAAGTCATTAATAAATATGTTAAAAAGGAGAGGACCAAATACTGAACCCTAAGGAACTCCACTTAGCACATTAGTCCAATCAGAGTATTTTCCATTTACAACAACCATTTACTTGCTGTCTTTTAGCGACCTTTCAAAGCGTGAGCAAATATTTACTGCAATTCCTGTATCCCTTCGTTTGCTCAATAGAGTCCTATGTGGCACTGTATCAAAAGCCTTTGCAAAGTCCACTGAGTTGCCTTGATCCAAGTTCTTCATAGAAACTAATTAGGTTTGTTTGACATGACCTATCCCTCAAAATATGTATTGATTCCTATTTATAATCTTTTTTAAATAGATATATTCTTGAATTGTATCCCTTATTAACCCTTCTAAAAGATTTCCCACTAAAGAAGTGAGACTGATAGGTCTATAATTTGCTGGATTTGTTCTTGCTCCCTTCTTAAATATAGGTATCACATCTGCTTTTCTCGAGTCATCTTTTAGAGACTCTGTGTTGAGTGAATCTTGAAAATTAGATATAATGGTTTGGCTATCACAGAGCACAGTTCCCTCAGTACCTTTGAATGTATTCCATCAGGACCCGGGGCTTTATAAGCATTTATTTTTTCCAACCACTTTTGTATTTCTTCCTGTGTTTTTTTTTGGTGAGATTTGGTGAAGGTAGTGTAGCCCCATTTTGTTGCAGTGTCCCAACCACTTGTACCTCCCTTGTGTATATTGAAGAAAATAACCTATATAGCTCATCTGCCTTTTCCTGGTCACTAATTGCCAGACAGCCTGTTTCATATTGTAATGTCCCTATAGCTTCCTACCAGACCTTCTTTCCATTAATATATGAAAAAAATATTTTAGGCTTAGTATTACTCTTTTTTGCAACTAACTTTTCATTTTCTATTTTAGCCAGTCTAATAGCCCTTTTGCAAGTCTTGTTGACTTCCTTTTAGCCAAGTAAAGCAGTCTCTGTCCCCCCCTTTTTTTTTGTATAATTTAAAGACCTGATTTTTTCCCCTCATCTTAATCTTTAATTCATTGTTAAGCCACATGGGTTGTAATTCACTTCTTCTACTTTTATTTCCACATGGTATATGGTGACAAGTATGTATATTTAGCAAGGATATGAATGTTGTCCATTTATGTTCAGTATTTTTACCTGCTGCCTTAGACCGTTAAAATCTGCCCTTTTAAAATAAAGAGTTTTTGTTGGAAGTTTAAAGTTTTTTTTTTTTAATTCAATCTCAAATGATCACCGTTTCTCAAAGGTTGCCCTTTTTCAACATGTGATACTATATCGATATAATTTGTGATGATTAAATCTAAGATAGCTCTATTTCTAGTAGGCTCTTGTATAACCTGGGCCAGATAATGATCCCTGAGTGTATTTTCTAGTAGGCTCTTGTATAACCGGGGCCAGATAAGGATCCCTGAGTGTATTCAAGAACCTGCTCTCCTTAGCTGAACTGCTGGTTTCATTTATCCAGTTTATTTCGGGGTAGTTAAAATCTCCCATTATTAAAACTTGCCCATGCTTAGCTGCATTTCCAATATGTAACAAAACTTGCAGTTCCTCACTTTCAATTATATTTGGGTGTTTATAGCATACTCCTACTAATATTCTTTTAGAATTTGCTGCTCCGCTATTTAACTCTACCCACAAACATTCAACTTTATCACTAGGTCCACCATAAATATCTTCTCTGACTATAGGCTTAAAGTCAGGATTAACATACAGACAAATCCCTCCTCCTCTTTTACCATTGCTCTATCTTTCCTAAATAGGGTATAACCGTCCAGATTAACAGTCAAGTTATCTCGCAATGTTTCTGAGATGGGTCATTGAAATAGCTAGTGGGATTCACTTTGACCTTAAACAAATGGTGTAAACTTCCTTATCATCTTTATTTCTGAGTTGGAAAATTGAGAAAGGAGTGAGGAGAGGAGAGGAGGGAAGAGGAGGAGAGAGGAAAAGGAGAGGGTGTCATCAGGAGAGCCGTGGAGAGAAGGAGAGGAGTGGAGAGGGGAGCAGTGAGGAGAGAAAGACAGTATTAGTGAGCGACAAGGCTTGGAGTGGCAGCAGTGGGAGTTCTGTAAGGGGGAGGTGCAGTTGAGGGAGGCAGGGATTTACCAGCTGTGGGAACACATAGTGCAGTGACAAAGGGGAGAGGGGGAGAAGCCTGATCACAGGTGAGCGGAGTATTGGTGAGGAGGGAGAAATGAGGTAGGCCAGGATCCCCAGCCACAGTTAGGAGGTCAAGATTCCTTTACCCATGCACAGAAACACTAATGAATCACACAAGGAGACGATGGTTCTCCTTCATGCTCTATGTACCCGTGCTAACATCCTACATGGGGAAAGGGATTCTAGAACTGGACAGAGGGCCCATTGTTGGAGTGAGGTGGCGGCAGAGTTTACAGTCTTTGTTTATGGAAACAGGGATGTAAGGTCTTTCAGACACCACTACAAGAACAGCCAGGCCAAGGTAAAGAGGAAGATGTCAGAGGAGACCAAAGCAGTGAGAGTCTTGGGTGGGTCCAGTGACTGTCCATTTCAATATGTGGGAGAGAATGTTAAGGAATACGATTGCCCTGGCTACCCTAGTAGGACTTCCAGGCCTGGAGACATGCAGGATACTAGTACCACTCCAGGGGAATATCATATACACCATCATTCCCTCACATACCCACACATGTACACCACATAGATAACAATGTAAATTAAGTCCACCAACGAAAGGGAGCACCCTGACCTTAGCGCGCTGCAGAACAGCCTGCATCCAATCTGCCATAGAGGCTTTTCATGCGCAAGCACCCCCATCTCATATTTACTGGACCTACTTGGCAAGGTAAGGGAATGACAGTGTGCCATATAAGTCAGGCATTGTGTGCATGTGTCACTAGGAGCATGTTGCATTGTATGTTTATCACACATACAAAAATTGACAGTGACATGTAGTGATAAACATGCAATGCAAGATGCTCCTAGTGACACATGCACACAATGCCTGACTTATATGGCACACTGTCATTCCCTTACCTTGCCAAGTAGGTCCAGTAAATATGAGATGGGGGTGACACATGCACACAATGACATTGACATTACATACAATATGATCCTAGTGACACATGCCAGTCCCACATGGCACACTGTCAGCCCCTTACCTTGGCCTTGGCAGCCTCCAGCAAGCAAGTCCAATAAATATGAGATGGGGGTGCTCGCGCATGAGAAGCCTCTGTGGCAGATGGGATGCAGGCTGGAGCGTAGAGCGTCATCAGAGAGCAGTTATCAGAGCCCTGATGACGGCACTCTGTTCTCCAGTGCCACCGGACGTGCCAACATGAAAGGTAAATATAAGCTTCCTGGATTTGACTAAGGATAGATTATATCTGTGTGTCTAAATACATAGAGTCAACACTTTACAATGAGTATCAATTTAAAAAACATAATTAAACTAAGTAAAGATCCAATAGAGAGTTCCCACTACAGTATATGCAGATACAAACTATGTAGGGCTGGATGTGCAGTGTAGTGTGCTAGCCTATCACTTGTCAGCAGCATGTTACTAACTATTGCTGAGAAATGGTCACAAATTGGCTAGTATGACACAGCACAGCAAGTTCAGCAGAGTAAATGTCTGCATGAGCTGCAGAGTGCAGACCGGAGCACGGTTAAACATATTGATAAAAACCATTACTAACCAAGCTCATAATACAAAACAATGATCATTTAAAGCAAATAATAACTCCACACAATGGCAAATAAATGAACCATCCAGGTTCAAAACATCATGATGGCAAATTTGTAGGGACACACAGTGATCACATGATCACACAATGTTATTAACTTATATACTATTGTATATGAGATGGGGTGAGTGGCTCAGATTGAGCCTGAAGAGGAGAAACCTGATTATGCCCGAGTCAAAGAGGATCCGTGGCAAGAGGTGTAGGATCAGCACTATTAAACAAACGAGGGTCCAGAATATGAGGAGGATGTTATTTTCATGTGATCAGTTGGGGCATCTGCTGGGCGCACCGCCACTCCGGTTGTCTTTGATCTCACCTGCCCCCTCCTCCCCAGATTGATTCGCCACCTGAGCCCTCATATTGATCGGAACAAAGAACCATGACAGCTCCATGACCACAACCCCTCATTGTTCCATGCAAGACTATGAGCTAAGGTTTATCTGTGACCAGGGGGGGTTGGGTATTGTTCTTGTCGGAAAAGAGAAAGAGCCATGTTCTTGTACCATGTTAATGATCCATTTTTTTACATAGATTATCCTACAGTATATCTATCCAGTATTAATGTATGGTGTAGGTAGAGATTAATAGCACATTGATAACAGTACAATCTATTTATAACTTAATAATGTTTGATGGGAATACATATCTTGACACCTATGTCTCCATGCATTTGATTACTGGAATTCTAAGTTTCCATGTCACAAATGTTAATTTAAAATTGATGTTGTTATAGCCAAGAAATTACACTTTCTATTTTAAATCTGATGTTACTATCATTATCATTTACCATCAATTCACATATTGGTGCACCCATATTGGTGCCTGAAGTGTGACATCATGATCACATATTTAGACCTATTTAATCTGAAAATATTGTTATGTTAACAGTTCAGGCCATGACACAGACATGGTTTTCCCAAAGTATCTTCAAGCAGCATTTAATACATTATTAGCACATACTGTATTTCTACATTATGTGTCAACAATGGTAATACTGTTTATTTTTGTAATGTATAATAACTAGTGATGTCCCGAACAGTTCGTCGGAGAACTATTCGCGGTGATTTTCGCATGTTTGACCCTGCACCTTACAGTCAGCAGACACACTCCAGCCAATCAGCAGCATACACTCCCTTCCAGGGCCTTCCATCTGAAGGACAGCCTCCATTTTAGAATCATTCTGAAGCTACATTCGTTGAGAGAGGACATATATTCTACCTGCTGATGATTTAATAGGGAAAAAGATAGCCAGGCTGTGTATTTAGCTCTCACTACACACCTGAAGGACTCATGTGATATCTGCTGCAAGGACAGCAACCCAAAAAGCCCTTTTTAGGGCTAGAACATCATTTATTTTATTTTATTATTTTTTTCTGTGTAATCTAATTGCATATGCCTGCCTGCTAGCGTGTGTGTGAGGCCTATTGCATCTACTCTGCCAACTTTTGCCAGTGCACAGTGACACTCATATCTGGTGCAACCGTAGTGTACAGTGACATAAAACAACCCTTTTTTGATTGTAATCGATTGAATATCAGTTGCCTGCCTGCAGGCGTGTGTGTGAGGCCTATTGCATCTACTCTGCCAACTTTTGCCAGTACACAGTGACATTCATATCTGGTGCAACCGTAGTGTACAGTGACATAAATCAACACTTTTTTGACTGTAATCGATTGAATATCAGTTGCCTGCCTACAGGCGTGTGTGTGAGGCCTATTGCATCTACTCTGCCAACTTTTGCCAGTGCACAGTGATACGTCATATCTGGTGCAACCGTAGTGTACAGTGACATAATACAACCCTTTTTTGACTGTAATCGATTGAATATCAGTTGCCTGCCTACAGGCGTGTGTGTGAGGCCTATTGCATCTACTCTGCCAACTTTTGCCAGTGCACAGTGACATTCATATCTGGTGCAACCGTAGAGTACAGTGACATAAAACAACCCTTTTTTGATTGTAATCGATTGAATATCAGTTGCCTGCCTACAGGCCTGTGTGTGAGGCCTATTGTATCTACTCTGCCAACTTTTGCCAGTGCACAGTGATACGTCATATCTGGTGTAACCGTAGTGTACAGTGACATAAAACAACCCTTTTTTGATTGTAATCGATTGAATATCAGTTGCCTCCCTACAGGCGTGTGTGTGAGGCCTATTGCATCTACTCTGCCAACTTTTGCCAGTGCACAGTGACATTCAAATCTGGTGCAACCGTAGTGTACAGTGACATAAAACAACCCTTTTTTGACTATAATCGATTGAATATCAGTTGCCTGCCTACAGGCCTGTGTGTGAGGCCTATTGCATCTACTCTGCCAACTTTTGCCAGTGTATAGTGACACTCATATCTGGTGCAACCGTAGTGTACAGTGACATAAAACAACCCTTTTTTGACTGTAATCGATAGAATATCAGTTGCCTGCCTACAGGCGTGTGTGTGAGGCCTATTGCATCTACTCTGCCAACTTTTTCCAGTGCACAGTGATACGTCATATCTGGTGCAACCGTAGTGTACAGTGACATAAATCAACACTTTTTTGACTGTAATCGATTGAATATCAGTTGCCTGCCTACAGGCGTGTGTGTGAGGCCTAATGCATCTACTCTGCCAACTTTTGCCAGTGCACAGTGACACTCATATCTGGTGCAACCGTAGTGTATAGTGACATAAAACAACACTTTTTTGACTGTAATCGATTGAATATCAGTTGCCTGCCTACAGGTGTGTGTGTGAGGCCTATTGCATCTACTCTGCCAACTTTTGCCAGTGCACAGTGACACTCATATCTGGTGCAACCGTAGTGTACAGTGACATAAATCAACCCTTTTTTTTCTGTAATCGATTGAATATCAGTTGCCTGCCTACAGGCGTGTGTGTGAGGCCTATTACATCTACTCTGCCAACTTTTGCCAGTGCACAGTGACACTCATATCTGGTGCAACCGTAGTGTACAGTGACATAAAGCAACCCTTTTTTTTCTGTAATCGATTGAAAATCAGTTGCCTGCCTACAGGCGTGTGTGTGAGGCCTACAGCGCCTACACTTCCAACTTTTGCCAGTGCACAGTGACACTCATATCTGGTGTCACAATAGCTTGCACGCATAGTACCACTAATCGTAAAAAAAATGACAGGCAGAGGCAGGCCACCCCGCAGGTGCCGTCGTGGTGCTGTGATTCCCTTTGGCCCTAGAATAATGCCCAGTTTTCAGAGGCAAAAAGTGAGCATTGAAAAGTTCTGAGGACATGGTTAACTGGCTAACACAGGACACCCAATCTTCTACAGCTTCCGCTCGGAACCTAGACGCACCATCCTCCTCCAGCTTAGCTTCGGGCACCTCTCCAGTTACCACTCGCCCGCCTGCCGCCACCACCAACACTAGCACCACAGCCGCTTCACTTGATCCTTCAACAGAGTTATTTACACATCCATTGGAAGAAATGAGTGATGCACAAACATTAGTGCCAGAGGATGTAGATAACAAGGAAATGTCCCAGTCAGGCAGCATTACACACATGGACGTACGGTCTGATGATGATGATGTTGTTGTACCCGGTGCTGCTTCCTTTTTTGAGTTGTCAGATACAAGTGAAGTGGTTAATGATGATGATGCGTTCGTGTATGTCACGTGGGTGCCCGCTATAAGAGAAGAAGAACAGGAGGAAAGTTCAGATGGGGAGACAGAGAGGAGGAGGAGACGAGTTGGAAGCAGCGGGAAGTCGTCGAAAGTAGCTAGTGGCAAATTCAGACAGCATGCATCGGCACCTGGGGTCAGCCAGACAGCACGCCAGTCAACGCATGCTGTTGCCACCACCAGAATGCCATCATTGCAGGGCTCAGCAGTGTGGCAATTTTTTTGTGTGTCTGCCTGTGACAACAGTGATGCCATTTGCAACCTGTGCGAAAAGAAACTGAGTCGTGGGAAGTCCAACACCCACCTAGGTACAACTTCTTTGCGAAGGCACATAATGTCTCATCACAAACGCCTATGGGATCAACACATGAGTACAAGCAACACACAAAGTCAAAGCCGCCATCCTCCTCCTGGTCCAGCATCTTCAGCCACGTCAACCACTGCTGCCCTGCTTGCCCCCTCTCAACCATCCGCCACTCCGTGTCTCGCCCTGAGCAGTCCCTGCTCATCTGCCCACAATCAGGTGTCTGTCAAGGACATGTTTCAGCGTAAGAAGCCAATGTCACAAAGTCACCCCCTTGCCCGGCAACTGACAGCTGGCTTGTCTGAACTCTTAGCCCACCAGCTTTTACCATACAAGCTGGTGGAGTCTGAGGTGTTCAAAAAATGTGTAGCTATTGGGACATCGCAGTGGAAGGTACCCGGCCGAAATTTCTTTGCACAAAAGGCAATCCCCAACCTGTACTCGATTGTGCAAAAGGAAGTAATGTCATCTCTGGCACACAGTGTTGGGGCAAGGGTCCATCTGACCATGGATACCTGGTCCGCAAAGCATGGTCAGGGCAGGTATATCACCTACACTGCGCATTGGGTAAACCTGGTGACGGCTGCCAAGCATGGAATACGTGGCTCTGCAGAGGAGTTGGTGACACCGCCACGACTTGAAGGCAGGCCTGCTGCCACCTACTCTACTCCTCCTACTCCATCCTCTTCCATAACTTCCTCGGCTGAGTCCTCTTCTGCTGCTGCTATGTCTTGCTCCACATCAACGGCACCCCCCCAACTCCACAGGTACTATTCCACATCCCGGATACGGCAGTGTCACGCTGTCTTGGGGTTGACTTCCCTGAAAGCAGAGCGTCACACCGGACCAGCACTCCTATTCGCCCTGAACGCACAGGTGGATCAGTGGCTGACTCCTCACCAACTGGAGATTGGCAAAGTAGTTTGTGACAACGGAAGTTGTTGGCGGCATTGAATTTGGGCAAGTTGACACATGTGCCGTGCATGGCACATGTGTGTAATCTGATTGTACAATTCTTTGTGCATAAGCACCCAGGCTTACAGGATGTCTTGAAGCAGGCCAGGAAGGTGTGTGCCCATTTCAGGCGTTCCTACACGGCCATGGCGCACTTTACAGATATCCAGCGGCGAAACAACATGCCAGCAAGGCGCTTGATTTTAGAAACCCGGACACGTTGGAATTCATTACTCCTAATGTTCTGCCTAATGACTGCCTGCTCCAACAAGAAAAGGCAGTTAACGAGTATTTGTATGAACGGGGTGCTAGGACAGCCTCTGCGGAGCTGGGGGTTTTTTTCCCACTATATTGGACGCTCATGCGCAATGCCTGTAGGCTTATGCGTCCTTTTGAGGAGGTGACAAACCTGGTCAGTCGCACCCAGGGCAACATCAGCGACATCATACCATTTGTTTTCTTCCCTGCAAAGAGTGCTGGATCAGGCCGTAGATGAGCGTGAAGAGGAAGAGGAAGAGTTGTGGTCACCATCACCACCAGAAACAGCCTTATCAGCATCGCTTGCTGTACCTGCGGCAACGCTGGAAGAGGATTGTGAGGAAGAGGAGTCAGAGGAGGAATGTGGCTTTGAGGAGGAGGAGGAAGACCAACCACAACAGGTATCCCAGGGTGCTCGTTGTCACCTATCTGGTACCAGGGGTGTTGTACGTGGCTGGGGGGAAGTACATACCTTCAGTGAGATCACTGAGGACGAGGAACAGGACATGACTAGCTCGGCATCCAACCTTGTGCAAATGGGGTCTTTCATGCTGTCGTGCCTGTTGAGGGAAACTTGTATAAAAAGGATGAAGGAGAACGACCTGTACTGGGTGTCCACGCTACTAGACCCCCGGTATAAGCAGAAAGTGCCTGAAATGTTACCGAATTACCACAAGTCGGAAAGGATGCAGCACTTCCAAAATAAATTAAAAAGTATGCTTTACACAGCGTTTAAGGGTGATGTCAAAGCACAACGGCAATCTAACAGTGGAAGAGGTGAACATAATCCTCCTCCTCCCATGACCACGCCAGCAAGGAGAGGACGTTTTACAGACGTGTTGTTGATGGAGGACATGCAGAGCTTTTTAAGTCCTATGCATCGCCACAGCCCTTCGGGGTCCACCCTCAGTGAACGACTCGACCATCAGGTAACAGACTACCTCGCCATAACTACAGATATCGACACTATGAGGAGCGATTAACCCCTTGACTACTGGGTGTGCACGCTTGCCCTGTGTTCTGAGCTATCCCAATTTGCCATAGAACTGCTGTCCTGCCCCGCTTCAAGTGTCCTGTCAGAAAGGACCTTCAGTGCAGCAGGAGGTTTTGTCACTGATAAGATAAGTCGCCTAGGTCAAAAAAGTCTAGATTACCATACCTTTATTAAGATGAATGAGGGATGGATCCCGAAGGGACTGACAGTGGGCGATACATTCGATTAAAAAAGGCCTGATAGATGAGCTGCCTTGAGCTAATAATGGTCCACACGCTGCTGTATTTTATCCCTGAATGCCGGATGACTTGCGTGACTTTTCCGCCACCAACTAGGGTTCAAGAAGCAATGTTTTAGGACACTTTCTGCCTGGCAAACTAACATCAATTTTTCTGGTCGCTGCAACAATACCTAATTTTTGCATTTAAATTATTTTATTGTCAGAAGGCGTACAGCATGTAATGAAAAATAAAGCATTTAGTCTTGCATAACAGTTGTGCAAAAATACATATTTACAATAAAGACATTTTGTGAAAGTTAGCTGGCTATTCCTTCTTATTTTTACTTTTTAGGTTAATAATTTTTCTTATTTTTTACTGTTATTGCAATTTAAGAGATACCTAAAACATGGTAAAACAGACAATAGTAAAGAGTATATCTGCAGGAAACACCAAAGTCCTATTAGCTATCATCCCTCCAGCAGTATTAGCTTTCTATTTACAATATCTAACCTGGGCAATCACCCTTGGGTTACCCTAGGGCAGGCTTCAGTAAGCGACCTCTCCTTTCCTGGGATGATTTTGCCGCCGGTTGCTTCTGAAGGGTCTCCAGGGCTCCCCCACTCCGGTCCTTCCCCCAGTGTCGCTTCAACCAGTTACAAATGTTTTATATTTGTAAAGCGACCCAATGATCCCCCTTGATAAAGGTTTATCTTTACAAATTTTGGAGAACCAATTTAAGACCGGTGTCCCCTGTTTCTGGGTCAGGGAGTGTGTGAAATGCCTCAGCCTACAGTAATTGTAATGTTCTGACAGCGGTAGCTCATGCTTGTCCCTCAGTTCCTCATAGGTGAGCATCTGGCCATTTACTAACCAGTCTTCCAGTCTATCTAGTTTCCTTGACCTCCACCAGTGTTGTGATGTTGTGCTCATGTTTTTCGGGGCCTGAGGGTGGTCAAGAATTGGGGTCATTTGGGTGAATCCTGGGAACAAACCCATGTGTTTCTTGGCCCATTTACAGTATGATAATAAGTGTCTGATTAGGGGGTTTGGCAAGTTTTTAAGGCTCTGAGGCAATTCTGATAGCCAAGCCACCTTGTCCCGGTTAAGGGCCTTAAAGTGTGGTTCTCTAAATACACACAGGCCGGTTGATAACATATAGAATGTGCTATTGGGAGGAAAGATAGGTGACGTAACAGGTATTAAAGTGATAGGAATGAATAGTACAACTTAATACACCACTCCTATCTGGTGGCACATTACATTGCACGTGCAGTGCCCCAAATTCGAAGTAGGAGGTCCGACCAAGCATCTTTTTCCATATCCCTGTTTCAAAAATCCATGCCATATACACGTCTCCTAATAGTGGACGTAACAGGGATTAAACCGATAGGAATAGTACTACTTAACAGTACACACCTTATAATAATGCAGACAGAGGCAACGTAGAGAGAGGAGTCTGAAGAAGAGGAGTCAGAGGAAGAAGGTGGCTTTGAGGAGGTGGAAGACCAAACACAGCAGGCGTCCCAGGGGGCTTGTTGTCACCTTTCGGGGACCCTTGGTGGCTGGGTGGAGGAAGAGACCTTCAATGACATCAGTGAGGACATGGAACGGTATCCAACCTTGTGCAAATGGGGAGTTTGCGGTTGTGCAAAAGGACTGTTTGCGGTTGTTTGTGGTGCATTAAACAGGGAGATTGGTCTGTTACTGTGAAGCGGGTGTAACCCTTACACTACCTGATCGATACAACATCATACCTGATGTTTTAAAGCATGTTATTCCAAACAATTTAGGAATGTTAGGTGATTTATGCCCTTTATGGCTTAAAACCAGACTTTGCATAAACTATGTAATTTTCTGTGGGAGTTTTGCCATGGATCCCCCTCTGGCATGCCACAGTCCAGGTGTTAGTCCCCTTGAAACAACTTTCCCATCCCTATTGTGGCCAGAAAGAGTCCCTGTGGGTTTTGAAATTCGCCTGCCCATTGAAGTCTATGTCGGTTTGCCGATGTTCGTCCGTTCGCGAACATTTGATGAAATTTGCGTCCGCGGTTCTCGAACTGAAAATTTGATGTTCGCGACATCACTAATAATAACACATTTCATCTAATATTCACAATGAATTAATATAATAACATTAGCTATGTTTAACAGATGTAGTATTGGTATACATATTGTCACATGCACTACAGCAATTATGTGGGGCTTCACAGCACAGATGGAGGTAAGTTTCCTGGTGCTCTATCTGCTTCTGCACAGCCTTCTTGTGATGTTGCTGGCCTTCCTCAACAGCTAATACACATTTATGCAATAGCCTTTGTCCTTATTTTTCCCTATTTTTCCATGTTCCTGTACCTGTAACACCCTGTTGCTTACATGCTCACTTTGACAATCCAGTGCATGGCCTGTGATATCTTGTGATATACAGGTTGTGTTCACCACCAGTATGGATGAGCAGCTCCCATTTAACCACAATCAATGTCAACCATTCCTTTCGTTAAGACCTCAGGCTGCCCATGATGAAATTTCTCACACCCAGTGTAAAACACCCAACATTATTGCATAGATGACAAATCTTCCCATGGATGTGACATACATGATCGCTCTCAGTACTGTAATGTGATCAGGATCAATATTATTGATGACCATTGTTGTGGGTGTGGCTAGCCCTTTAATAGTCCATGCATTAAAGCACCTGTTGTAGGTCGTGTGAGTTTCCTGATTTGTATTAAGCTATTATGTACTGGGGTCTATGTTTCCCCCGCAATTGTTACTTGGTTGTGTGTTATTGACATTTGTTGATGTTAACAGATGTATACTGACTCAAACATATTGATGATATATTTTATTTTTATATTCAACATATTTGCTTATTGGAATGTTAGGTGTTAATTTCTAATGCACTTACATGCCTTTTCATAATTTCTTAGTACTGTACTGTCACTTTAACTGGTTTTAACAGGTCTCAGCAAGGCTTTTAAAAGCATTCATGGGTGCTCTTCAGTGCACATACATTTTTCTTTAAAAATCTCAATTGATGAATTGTGTGTCATAAGTATTTTACGAGTGCTCAGTAAACTAAGATTTGAATCAACTTTGAGTAACAAGGAGCCCGATTAAATTGCTCCAACTTTAGAAATTGTAGCCCGTAAAGGAGCCTGCAAGTGTTATGGCTATTAAATTCGCCTCTTTCAGCTACCCGCAAACAATCTACAGGTTACAGGCGGAAAATCCCTATGGGCTGTCAAAATCTGAACTCCGTCCCAGCTAAGCCTTTTATCTCTCAAGCCTGTGAATGTTACTATCGCAAATCACTATTAAATTGCTACAAATCCCCAAGGATGCACTTTCTTTCAAACCCCGTAAATGGCAAATAGAGCCAAAAATCCTACGGGTACACACAATACTGTATTTTTAATTAAAGAGAAAATGATGTAAGGTATTACAATTAAAAGCACAACATTCTCAAGCTTGCAAATCTGCAATACAAAATAATTTATTTTATGTTTAATTTCCCTGTTATATCGATCCCCGTCAATCAATGTGTTAATAAATGTAATAGAACTCGCATGGACTAGAATATCATATGTATTGATTACTTAATATTGCATTATTTCTGGAATGCAGGTGAGATCGCAACTTGGACTTCAAAACGGAAGTGAAATCTAACCTCCATTATTTTAGTGACGCAATGATGACAATATCTTTTACTATTGGGTCTGTCTAGACCGTAGCCATGGGTTTGACTAATCGATTATGTTCACGGCCGCAAATGCAATGTGCGGAAGCAGCGTTTATAGATTTGGATGTCGGCCACGTCTATTGCGGGCTTGTCTAATTCTAATGCTCAGTAACTCCGCTGAATATCAAGCCCACAGGCTTTGCGACTGTACCATGGCTGCTGCGGGCTTGGCATTTAATGGGGCTAAAGGAATTGAAAATCTGCCTGTAATTTAGTGTAAATGGCCATTCTAGAGTAATTTGAGGGTTATGAAAACAAATTTACAAGTGTGCGAGTTATGTGACCTACCAGAAAAAGAATTGAATAAGACCCTGGATCGGTTTTGTACTTGATGGAAAAAAATGTCTGGCGTAGCAATGCACTGCATTTTGTTTCACATTATTCCTCATAAATTTATATACATGCTGTAGTACTAAAATAAAAAAGCCCATACAATATGATCAAACTCTGGAATGTAAACTATTCTTTTTACAGTTAAGATTCAGTCTTGTGTAACAGTGGGGTCTGCAGTCCTGTTCTCAGCAGTCTTGATACCCCTCCCTTCTTTTTTCTACTTCATGGTAGGGTATTCCTATATAGTTGCACATACCATTAGGGATATCTAACAAATTAGATGTTTTGAAGAGTGACAAATGCTACACTTCAAATGCCTATTTCTATAGGACTTTTGAGCTGTATTTGAACATTTATCAACATCATCCTAGCTGGGATTGTAATCAGAACTGTAACGAAAGACTTCATAGTACCACTGGAGTCCAGAAGGAACATTACACAAGTTTAAGATGCATGTAGTGGACATGCTCTTTTTGGGGGCTGATATCACTGTGCTCTACAAACCCCAGTCACTTCATCTCCTTATCTTCATCTGTTCTCTCATCTGAACTGCACAATGAATTATTCTTTATTTTACTATCTATATATACTCTTCAAACCAACGGAAAATAACTAAAGATGAATACAAATCCTCATCACATCTCATTTACCTTACCTTTAATTGCCACCTAGATGATGCCTGGTCAACCAATTGTTTCTCCTACTTTTCTGTTGTCCCATTGGTTGCTTCAGGCAGGTAGCTTGGGGTGGTGCAAGTCAGGTAACTGGCATCAGACAGGTAGCTTGGGGTAGTGTCAGATAGACACGTTCTTGGATACAGACAGGTAGGTAGATTGAGGCAGACAGGCAGCTGTGAATGGTGCCAGACAGGCAGGTAGCTATAGACAGGTAGGCAGCTCTGGGAGGTGCCAGACAGTAGATAGCTCCAAGTAAAGGTATTACTAGGAGCAGGATAAAATGAAAGAGCACAGTGGCTTAGTTTTGTACAAATTATCTGGTGGCTGATCATGTGGAATCAAAAAATGTCATCCAATGTTCAATTCTCACCTCAGCCTGTTTATCATATACACTCTATACAATCTTCATAGCATTGGTACCCCCCAAATATCTGGCTTGGCTCTGCTCTTACCTTGTTAATTAGTTTCTCATCTTTAACTCGTCCTTCCCTATCAATCTTTCTGTTTGTATACCTCAAATCCTTTTGTTTTAAATACATTGTTTATGCTGATGATCTACACCCCTAATTTTCTACCCCTGACCTTACACTTGTAGTTCAAGAGAATGTGAAAAAAGGGTCTTAATGCAGTTGAAACCTGGATAGATTTTTTATTGTCCAAAACTTAAAATGGCAAAAACAAGCTCCTAATATTTGTCCCAAACCTGGCCAATCACTATCAAGGTCAGTGACAGCATAGATAAAGCACATTGCTTAGGTTTCATACTTGACTCATCCATAACATCCTCCTTTCACATTCAACCCACTGAGACAACATGTAGTATAGCCATTCCACTGCCAACAAAATCACCCAGGCACTTATCCTATCTCATGTAGACTACTGAAACATCTTACTCTCTTCTGGATTTCCATGTTTTGATTATACCAGGTTCAAGTACCCAACTTGGTATAAAAGTTCAACTAGAAAATCTGTAAACTTAGATGACTCCTATGTTGCAAAAGTAGAAGCACCTCTGCTAGTTTATTGTGTGCATGTTCTGATCCCTGTAATTATTTGCAAATATTTGGTCTGCAATGTCTGAAACCAATTAATTATATGATCCATTGTAAAGTGATACTCCAAATAAAAATATAAGTTCAACTGATGCTTCAAATGAGTGAACTGTTTTCTTTCCAATAATTGCAATGCAATTTATCTGATGAACACTTGCTTAGCTGATGTTATTCTTCCACCTTTAGCAACAAGAAGTGAACATATCTGACCTGCTTGGATGGCCTCCATTCCATGCCTACTTTAAAATCAGAGAAACCCTTTCTTGAAATTCTGGGAGCTTTATCTCTTCTAGTTAAGCATATCAGATGAGCCCCCTCAGGTTAGACGCTGCCTACCACATTACTGAGAAAGAGTAGATGGTAAGTACAAGAAGTACCAGATCTAAAGAAGTGGTTGGGTCAAAGCCTAAAGGACACCCAGCTTCAGATGTGTCTTGAGGGGAAAGGAAAGTCTGATGCTGCAGAGTACAATTCAGCTTTGGAACCTGGAATGTCAGAACTATGAACCAAAGAAAACTATACATGGTCAAGAATGAAATGACAAGGTTAAATATTGCCATCCTGGGAATAAGTGAACTTAAATGGACTGGAATGTGACATTTCACATCAGACAACCACAGAAGAAATTGAGTAGCCCTCATAGTCAATCAAAGGGTGGCTAAAGCAGTGCTAGGTTACAACCCATAAATCACAAAATGATTTCAAGTAGGGAACCAAAAAACACCTGGAATAACTGGTAAGTTTTACCATGGAGTACAACATGAAGAAGGTCAAAGATTAGTAAAATTCTGTCAAGATAATTCTCTGGTCATAGCAAACACCTTTTTCTAGCAGCCTATGGGAGAACTCAACACATGGACATCACCAGATAAAGAATATAGAAATCAGATTGACTATATACTTTGCAGCCATAGATGGAGGAGCTCTATACAATCAGCTAAAAAAAGACCTGGAGCTGATTGCGGCTCAGACCATGAGCTTCTTATTGCAAAGTTCAGAAATAAACTGAAGAAAAGAGGGAACATTATCAAAGAAAGCAGATACAAAATAAATAATATCCCTTCTGAAAATGCAGTGGAAGTAAAGAATATATTTAAGAGGCTAGACATGAAAGATAAAATGCATTAAGAACTTTGGACCGAAGTTTGCAACATTATCTAGGAAAAAGCAAAAAAGAATATCCTTAAAAGAAAGAAAACTAAGAAGGCAAACTGGCTATCTGATGAGGCTTTGAAAGTGGCCCAGGAAAGATGGAAAGTGAAAGGTAGTGGAGATATGAAAATATATGGACAACTGAATGCAGAATTCCAGAGTATAGCAAATAGAGACAACGAGACATTCTACAATGAGCAATGTAAAGAGATTGAAGAACATCATGGAATGGGTAAATCAAGAGATCTCTTCAAAATTGTGAATCTCAAAGGCATCTTTCATCCCAAAGTGGGTGTGATAAAAGACAAAAATGGTATGGACATAAAGAAAGAAGATCAGATAAAGAAGAGGTGACAGTAATACACTAATGATCTCTATAGGAAGGATCTTAACAGCAAGAATGACATCAAAAGTTTGTCCAGTGAGCTAGAGGCAGACATCTTGGAGAGCGAAGTGAGATGGGCCAGAGGATGCCTTGCAGATAACAAGGCTGCAGGAGTTGATGGATTCCCAATTTAACTTTTCAAAATTCTACAAGATGATGCTGCGAAAGTGTTGCCTTATTCCAACAAATTTGGAAAACTCAAGAATGGCCAATAGGCTGGAAAAGGTCAGTCTATATCCCAATTCCAAAAAAAGGCAGTGTCAAAGAGTGCTACAATTATCGAACAATTGCACTCATTTCACATACCAACAAGGTAATGCTTAAAGGGATGTAAGTTTCCTGGATTATAAATGCATCTGATAGAAGAGAAATAATAGTGTATGAAAAAACAAAATTGCAGGAATAAATACCAAAACAAACATTTAAACACTTACCTTGAAGTTAGCAAAATCTATTGTAATATCTGACAGTTTAACGTTAAGGTTAACACCCCCTCCATAATTTGTTTTGGGCAATCCGGTTAGATTAAATATTTGAGACATAGCACAGTGTTAGTTGCTATGGCAACACCACACAGCATATACAGGAAGCAGGGATGAGTCATATCTCAGCAGTGACTGGGAGGCTGACAACACTGCTCTACTATTGGCTGAGCAAGCAGGTAAATAGAGGGTTAATATGGCTCCCAGAATGCTTCATGCTGATTGGATGGGGATCAGGAAGTTGTGTAGACACCCCCTGGGGTGTCAACACAATTATTAGAGGGATTTTTAGATATTAATAAAAAATAAAATGTTTTATGAGATGTGCTGTATACATATAGGTTGCTGTTTGCCTATAGAGTGCAGAAATGTATTAATCCAGCAAACTTAGCTATCCCTGGACCAGGAACTACCAGATGTGCAAGCAGAGTTCCTCAGCAGAAGAGGCACAAGAGATCAAATTGCCATTCTCCGATGGATAATAAAGAAAGTAAAAGAGTTTCAGAAAAACATTTACTTCTGCTTCCTAATCTATTCTAAAGCCTTTGACTGTATAGATCCAAACAACATGCGGCATGTTCTTAAAGAGATGGGAGTACCAGATCATCTCATCCTGCTCCTGAAGAATCTGTATGTTGACCAAGAAGCCATGGTTAGAACTGAGCTTGGGATAAGAAAATGTGTTCAACAACTACAGTGCCATTCAAAAGTATTCACTTCCCTTGACTTTTTACCTATTTTGTTGCATTACAGCCTTAAGTCTAATGTTTTGTTTATCTGATGTATCAGAACACAATAGTCTAAGTTGGTGAAGTGAAACGAGAAAAATATATACATAAAACAATTTTTTAGAAATCGAAAAAAGAAAATTGGCATGTGTGTTTGTATTCACCCACTTTGTTATGAAGCTCATAAAAAGCTCTGGTGCAACCAATTACCTTCAGAAGTCACATAATTAGTGAAATGATGTTCACCTGTGTGCAATCTAAATGTCACAGGATCTGTCATTACATATACACATCGTTTTTGAAATGCCCCAGAGGCTGCAACACCTAAGCAAGAGGCACCACTAATCAAACACTGCCATGAAGACCAAGGAACTCTCCAAACAAATAAGGGACAGTGTTGTTGCGAAGTACAAGTCAGGGTTAGATTATAAAAAAATATCCAAATCTTTGATTATCCCCAGGAGCACCATCAAATCTCTCATAACCAAATGGAAAGAACATGGCACAACAGCAAAACTGCCAAGAGACGGCCGCCCACTAAAACTCGCGGACCAAACAAGGAGGGCATAAATCAGTGAGGCAGCACAGAGACCTAAGGTAACCCTGGATGAGCTGCAGAGTTCCAGAGCAGATACTGGAGTATCTGTACATAAGACGACAATAAGACGTACGCTCCATAGAGTTGTGCTTTATGGCAGAGTGGCCAGAAGAAAGCCATTACTTTCAGCAAAAAACAAAATGGCACGTTTTGAGTTTGTGAAAAGGCATGTGGGAGACTCCCAAAATGTATGGAGGAAGGTGCTCTGGTCTGATGAGACTAAAATTTTACTTTTCGGCCATTAAAGAAAACACTATGTCTGGTGCAAAACCAAAACATCACATCACCCAAAGAACACCATCCGCATAGTGAAATATTTTGGTGGCAGCATCATGCTGTGGGGATGTTTTTCAGCAGCCGGGACTGGGAAACTGTTCAGAGTTGAGGGAAAGATGTATGGTGCATAACACAGGGATATTCTTGAGCAAAACCTGTACCTCTCTGTGCTTGATTTGAGGCTAGGACGGAGGTTTACTTTCCAGCAGGACAATGACCCCAAACACACTGCTAAAGCAACACTTGAGTGGTTAAGGGAAACAATGTAAATGTGTTGGGATAGCCTAGTCAAAGACCAGACCTCAATCCAATAGAAAATCAGTGGTCAGAAAGACTTCTGTTCACAAGCACAAACCATCCGACTTGAAAGAGCTGGAGCAGTTTTGCAAGGGCAAAAATCCCAGTTGTAAGATGTGGCAAGCTCAAAGAGACCTATCCAAAGTGACTTGAAGCTGTGATTGCTGCAAAAGGTGGCTCTACAAAGTATTGACTTTAGGGGGGTGAATAGTTATACACATTGACTTTTTCTGTTATTTTGTCCTATTTTTTGTTTGCTTCACAATAAAAAAAAAAAATCTTCAAAGTTATGGGCATGTTCTGTAAATTAAATGATGCAAATCCTCAAACAATCCATGTTAATTCCAGGTTGTGGGGCAACAAAACACGAAAAACGCCAAGGGGGGTGAATACTTTTTTCAAGGCACTGTACTGTCATCATAATTATTCAGCGTATACGAAGAGTACATCATGCGTAGGGCTGGGCTGGATGAATCCAAAGCTGGAATCAATATTGCTGGAAGACATATCAAAAAGTGAGGAGGAACTAAAGGACCTATTGATGAAGGTAAAAAAGGAGAGTGCAAAAACTGCTAAATGTTAAAAAGACAAAGATCATGGCAAACGGCAGTCTCAGTTCCTGGCAAATAGATGGGGAAGAAGTGGAGGCAGTGACTGATTTTATTTTCCTTGGATCCAATATCTCTTGAGGTGGGGCCTGTAGCAATGAAATTAAAAGATGTTTGTTTCTGGGGAGGAAAACTATGGCAAGCTTGGAAAATCTAGTTAAATGTAAAGTTATTAAACTATCAACAAAGGCCTGCATAGATAGAACTATGGTATTTCCATTAGTAGCATGGATGTGAGAGCTGGATCATAAAGAAGTCTTAGCGCCTTTGAATTGTGATGTTGGAGAAAACTGCAAGAAGACCAAATAATTCAGTACTAAAAGAAATCATGATAAACTTCACTAGAAGGTATGATCATAAGGTTGAAGTTCAATTATTTTGGCTATATCATGAGATGGCAGAATTCCCTAGAAAAGACTTTGATGCTGGGAAAGATTGAAGGCTCAAGAAAACGGGGATGAAGCAGAGATGGATAGATGAGGTCACTGAAGTAATTAACATGAACCTTGATGGAGCTCAGAGGGGCAGTGAGTGAGAGATGTACCTGACATGCTGCGTTCATAGTCGGACACGATTGATTAAATGACTAAACAAAAAATGCCTCCTATATAAGGCATTTTTTTGGCTTTACAGGCGATTGAAGATTTAATTAAATGAAAATGTTTGAAAAATAAAGTTCCTAATAAAAAAAAAACTATGTGATAGATACAGCATAATTTATTTAGAAAATAGTTTTAGATGATGAATTACTTATTTTCAAAGAAGCATTTTTATTTCAAAGGACAAATAAAATGCAGGCATTGGCTAAATAATACATCAACATTTTATTCTGTCAGTTACTAAGGCAATAGTACAAAGTACTGGATGTTGTGTGCTAAGGGACAACCTAAAATAAAGAAACAGACATTTGCTAGATTGAAAACAATTTGATTGTAGTAACACATTTTAGAAAGAAAATGAATTAAGGCATGCAGGCCATATATTTCTCTTATTTAAAATGAATTGAGCCTTCTGCACAACACGTTTGTGAAGTAAAGTAAATTGTGACCTGTTGGCCAGACATTTGATACCGCAAAACATATTAACTCCTAAAGAAACATGCAAGGACAATTTAAGTGTTCCGTTTATTTTCAATGTCTTTTTTGTATGAAATTGTGGATATGTTTGAAACATTTTAAGAGAATTTTCTGCAATATTGATGCCTGGTGGATGTTCTACCTGCTGAAGATTAACAATTGAAAAGAAATATCTTAAAAAGTGTTATTTGTATATGGGGTACCTGCATTCATTTTTGATCTTTAGACTGTGTAAGTGGATATTTAGGTTCTTTGCTGTCCTAGGTCCATTTATATATTTGCTTACCCTCACTGTCCCTATTCTCTTGCTATATCCCAAATATCTACAAATTGCAAATATCTACAAAAAATCTACAAATATCTAAAAATCTACAAAATGTCCTTCAGACAGATATTTCACTTTATTTAGACATTGTGGGCCTCATTAAATTCCAGCCTCGTAAATAAGAGGCTTCTACTTAAGCCCTACGTACTGCACAGTTTCTCTAACTTACAATGCTATTAAATTAGCCCTGCTGCGAGCAACGTATGAGCTACGCAGCAGGGCCATACGTATCTACACTGCGTAAATGTACATGAGGAGTGACAGCCTGCGAGATGATATCGCAGGCTCCCACTCCTCATCAAGTACTGCGGGGGTCCTAAAAGGGACCTCCGCGGCAGTCCCCCACATAAGCCCTGCCGTGGGGGGTACTCCAAAACCCCCCCAGGCACCTAAAATTAACCCCCCTCAATGCGGGGGTCCCCGTCGGGACCCCCGAAGTGTCCTCACATGAACACCTTGCTGCAGGGGTCCATAGGAACCCCCGCAGCCCCCACACATTAACCCCTTGCAGCGGGGGTCCCAGATCGGCACCGATCAGGCCCCCGCTGCATTTAAAACTTTTAAATTCCCCGCCGCGGCTCCTTAAAGGGGCCGCGGCATACTATTAACCAATCCCGGCCGCGCCACCTAAAATTAACCCCCCTCTATGCTGGAGGTCCCCATCAGGACCCCCGAAGTGTCCCCACATAAACCCCCTGCAGCGGGGGTCCCCGATCGGCACCAATCGTGACCCTGCTGCAATTCAATTTTAAATTTCCCTAGGACTTGCACTAAAAATATTAACCCCAGGCAAATATAATTACCCCATTAACTCATGGTGGTCAATCCAGACCACCATAAGGCCTAAATTAACCCATTAACTCATGATGGTCAATCCAGACCACCATAAGGCCTAAACTAACCCATTAACTCATGATGGTCAATCCAGACCACAATAGGGGCCTAAATTAACCCATTAACTCATGATGGTCAATACAGACCACCATAAGGCCTAAATTAACCCATTAACTCATGATGGTCAATCCAGACCACCATAAGGCCTAAATTAACCCATTAACTCATGATGGTCAATCCAGACCACCATAAGGCCTAAATTAACCCATTAACTCATGATGGTCAATACAGACCACCATAAGGCTCTATTTAACCCCATCAGTCCCATAAGGGTATATTATTACCATTATGGGCCTGTTACAACCCAACATTAACCACATAAGTGCCATGATGGTCCTCAAGGACCATCGTGACACTAACTACAAACACTACACTATAACCCCCAATAAACCATTTAATCTAAACTAACCACCCTCTACACTAATCTATTAACATTTACACTACCTACCTACACTACCTACCCCCTAATAAACCTCCCCAACACTCTAATTACAAAAAACAAAAAAACTACAGTACAGAAAACAAAAAACCTACAGTACAGAAAACAAAAAAACCTACAGTACAGAAAACAAAAACAAAAATTACAACCCCACCCCCCACTACAGAAAACAAAAAAATACATTACAACCCCACCCCCAATACAGAAAATAAAAAAATTACACACCTGAAAAGGAAAGACAGATAAACACAATACAATACATACATATAATACATATAATACATTACATACAATACATGACATTACATATTATATATTAAATATAATATATTACATATAATACATTACATACATTACATACAATACATGACATTACATATAATATATTAAATATAATATATTAAATATAATACATTACATATAATATATTACATATAGTCCAAATCAAATACCCCCTATCTATCTAACATACAATCTATTTAATTTAAAATAAATCCTAACTATATCAAATACATCCCCCTATCTATCTAATATACAAAAAATCCTAACTACATACACAGACCCTAATTCTAAAATAAAATACAATAATTACAGTCCTAACTACACAGACCCTAATTCTAAGCTAAAATCAATAAATTAAGACCACTTACCTCTAAGATGTTGCTTCAGATCACTAACCTATGGGTCAAAAAAAAAAAAAAATGAGTACAAAACATTAACCTAACATTATCCAATAAATAAACATTCTATACATTCTAAATAATATACTCACCTTTACAGCATGTCCCGTCACTGTTTAGCTCTTCCGGCGCGGCCCTGTTAAAAAAAAAACACAATACATGAATACATTAATACAATATATAAACAATAAATAAAATACACATATAAACAGCTAAATATACATTTAACTTACCTCCCCGCGATGTCCCCGGCCTTCTCTCCTTCAGCCCCAGCTGGGCCGCGGAACTATCCGCGCTCTAAAAAAAAAAAAAAAAAAAAAAAAAACGGAGCTCTGCACTGGCAGACCTCCCTGACGCTAATGAACCTCCAGGAGTCGGCATTGGCGGCTTGTGATTGGCTGGCAAAGCTGTCAGCCAATCAAAAGTCGTCAATGTAGGAGCCAATCAGGATGTGCAGATGTCTTCTACCAATCACTCCGTGGGGGTGTATCCCATAGTGATTGGCTGAAGGCATCTGAGCCTTGTGATTGGTTCCCAGAAAGATAGACAAGTGTTTTAGCCAATCAGGGTGGGACATTGGGGTGTATCCCATCCTGATTGGCTCACACATTGATGACTTTTGATTGGCTGAAATTGATAGACAGCTTTTTCAGCCAATCACAAGCCGACAATGCCAATTTCCTGCAGGGGGTTTATGTGGGGACACTTCGGGGGTCCCGATGGGGACCCCCAGCATAGAGGGGGGTTAATTTTAAGTGCCGCTGCCGGGATTGGGTAATAGTGTGCCGCGGCCCCTTTAAGGAGCCGCGGCGGGGAATTTAAAAGTTTTAAATGCAGCGGGGGGCCTGATCTATGCAGATCAGGGACCCCCCCTGCAATGGGTTTATGTGGGGACACTTCGGGGGTCCCGATGGGGACCCCCAGCATAGAGGGGGGTTAATTTTAAGTGCCGCGGCCGCGATTGGGTAATAGTGTGCCGCGGCCCCTTTAAGGAGCCGCGTTGGGGAATTTAAAAGTTTTAAATGCAGCGGGGGGCCTGATCTATGCAGATCGGGGACCCCCGCTGCAAGGGGTTAATGTGGGGGTGCTGCAGGGGTCCTGATAGAGACCCCTGCAGCATGGGGATGTGTATAGGGTGCAGGGGGGAGCCTCACACTGCTGTCTCGGGCTGTTCCGAGGCAGCACGTAGAGGCTTTCAGATCCCTTGCGTGGACTTTTTGTCCACGTAGGGATTGTTACGATATGCGAGACTCATGCATAGATTTAAGGCTACGTAGCTCTCTTGGAGCCTATTCTTGGCCATTTTCTCGCAGTCATATGGCAAAGCAGGCTGCGAGAGATTCGGTACTCGCAAACAGCAGGAAAACTGCCTTTGCGAGATACGATTTCATCCGCAGCTCGAATTTAATAGGGCCCTGTATATCCACACATTACTCTATGGCACTGCATTCTGATGCCCCTGAAAATGAGATGACCTATGCTTGGGTAAAAGCACACTGGAGTGCAATTTGTAAAAGTTTCCAAAAAGGGCTTTAGGATATGTGATATAAAATGAAAAATCAATATATAAGTAGTCAAAATGTTAAATAAAGCTAATAATGAGGATACTTCATATATAAATATAATATTCAGTGAAAAAGATCAAACAAGCATGTGACCTTACTGATATATTTTTCATTAATATTTTAACTTAATCTTCTGTATAGGAATTCATTTTGTGTCTATTACATTGCTTCCCCAGAATCATGAGTGTGGACATTCTGGTATCAGTGGAGGGAAGGCTGTAGACGAAGGGAACACTGAGTCTTGGTTAAAATAATTGGATAGGATTGAAATTGACAGTACAACCCACCCACCTCATTGTCCAAGAAGCAGACTTCTTCCTTTGGGAAATGCAACAATATCTTTCCAGAAACTTAAACACCTTCTGTTTTAAATGAAAAACGACTTCATACTTAATTATGCTCATAGTTGTTTTTTTTAAGCCCAGCCTACCAGCAACCCTTTCCATAGTGCACTTGGCAACCTTACAATTATAATGTGCAGTCACTATGGGCCCCAGCAACCAATAGAAAACGAGAATGTCACGTTAAATTATAAGAACAGATTCTAAAAGAGTGTTTCCTGCACAAACATTGACTGTGTTGTAGCTATTCCAAGTTTACATGCAGGTCTAGAAGCTGGAGGGTTGGTTCTAGTGTTAAGTTTTGTAAGCTGATAAAGGTGAAAGTAGTCTGGGATTTTATTATTTGCTATTTTGAGATTAATATACTGTAAACTTAATTTACTTGAAACATACTATATAATAATAACTTCACATAAATAAAATACACATAGAGTTATACACCTACACATATATACATAAAAGATATATAAAAGTAGGCCCCACACCCCATACCCCCCACCATACACCCTTAAATTATAAATTGCACATAAAACATACATTTATCTTTTTCTTTGACCCTACAGGCCCCCTCCTATCCCAGATCGACCCACCACCTGGGCCTTCCCATTGGACAGACACAAGGTCCATGCACACAGCTCCACCACCTCCTAGACCTAATGTGCACAAGTGTCACCACCACCACCTTCTGAACCTCAGTTTCTCCCCACTCCACCATCACCACCACCTCCCACAGTTACCCAGGACCTGGTTCATGACCGTCCCCAACTCCCTTGCATACCATTGTAAGCTACACTGGAGGAGATTATTACATATGTTCAGAGGCAGGAAGACAATATGCTAAGCCACAGTAACTGAGGTTGAAAAAAGTCCATAAAGAACAACCTTTTTTAATCTCCTCTGATCTCTTGTCATATGTGGATTGTTAATTGATAATTGATCCAAGGCCTCTTGACCAGAATCTTCTCCCAACAGAACACAGTGGGTCACAGCATCGGGAGGCGCTACAGAAATAAGAGGCACCACAATATCCAGATGGAGAGCTACATGGCCCTGTTGCCCCAGGTGGTGCAGAACCAGAGCATGCTCATCCAGCTGATCATGGACATCATTCAGCACCTCTGGTAGCAAACATGTCCTCATCAACACTGGAGCTATCCCCTGCCAGCAATTCAACCTCCTTTAGCTATTCCTCCCCCTGCTGCTCCATTATGGTGTAGGGGAAGGAGTGGTGGAATATGTTTTGGCGCCCTGTGCTTAAGCAGAAGAAGAGATAGGGGCTACATCTATTCTCAAAATCTACCTGCTCAAAAATACTGACAAACGTTGACTGCTTTCGTGGCCTGCTATATTGGAACTGTTGGGATTGCCAAGGAGCTACAGCAGAGAAAGAGACAGATGTTTAAAGAAATACAGGCCAGTCACTTTATATTATTTGGTCTTTGGGTAGTATGTTTTCGGCTCCATTCAGATTTAGCAGGATGGCAGCTCTTTGTTAGTGAAGGAACTAACATCAGTAAAGCTAGTGCTCAGACAGAGCAAGGTTTTATTTTTATTATTTTGTTTTGAATTATGTTTGTAAACTGGCAACTATTTTTAGTAAAATTTGAAAAACGCATTGAAAGCCTCCTGTGATTGTGATGAACAGTGTCAAAAATACTACTGATAAACAGTCTTGTATGGCCATCCTTGTCACAGTGCATACAGATATTGCTAGATTTTTATCCTATTTAAGGTTATGACCATTTACTGATCATATTTTACATTTTAAATTTTTTCTGATCACACTGTGTGCGTGTAATTGAATTGGATTATATAATCCAGGAGTTCATGCCTCTGATTAATTGAGCAGATGAAGACACACTGTAAGTGCTATGAGCATTGCTGGTTACTTCTATTGTATGAAGTGATGAATGATGAGATTTCTATTCATCCAATTATCTCTACTGTGGTGTAATGACCACCTGTGACTCTAGTAGATGCTATGCATCATTATTATTATACAGTATTACCTTTAATCCTTAAGATTTTTCCAGTGTGCACAGAACAAACATGATATTAATGCACGGTTGGTTATATTTATGACTGTGCTCTGTGTATATAATAAACTCTTTTATTATTATACCATAATCCATGTGTCCATGTGTTTATAATGGTTACTAATTTGGGACATCAAAATACATCATGCATTTTATTACTGTAATCTTATGTTTCCATATCACTAATATCATGTTAATTAAATATTGATGTTGTTATGCCTAACTTTGTATAAATTCCATGTTAATTCTTATGTTAATATCATTATAATTTAACATAAATTCACATATTGGTGCACACAACACCTAAAATATGGATTACGTGTGGCATCATGAGACATTTTTAGCCCTATTTACAAAATCATTGTCATGTGAACAGTATATGCCATGACAGTGACACAGCCATGGTTTTCCAAATGTGGTCTAGATTAATGTGCACAAAGTATGTTCAAGTAGTATTGCTTACGTTATTAGCACACACTTCTACCTGATGCATGAACAACAGTAATACTGTTTTTTTTAGGTAATAATACACAACCCACGTTCTAGATCACTATCTTTTCAAGGCGAAGGGGCTTCCATTGTAAGGTCACCCAAGATGGGCAAGTCATAGCAGAGAGGTCATCTTGTCACATGCACAACAGCAATGACGTGGGACTTCTCAGGACAGGTGTACCCAAGATTCACATTGATAGGGGTAAGTTTCATGGAACTCCTTCTGCCTCCCCACAGCTAGTATACCTTAATGTCATGATTTGTCCCTATATTCCCATGTCCCTCTGCCTATAACATCCTGGTCCTTACCTGCTCCCTATGACAATCCTGTGCGTGGCCGGTACTATATAGTGATAACTGTATCGTTCCCCTTCAGTACATATCAGTGGTCTTCATTTAGCCACAATCAGTGTCACGCCCTGTTCTCTTTAAGTCCTCAAGCTGTCCATGATGAAATGTATAATACTCCAGTGTGTGACACTCAATGTTATTGTGTAAATTACATACCTTCCCATGGCTATGACGTACATGTTCGCTCTTAGTAATGTGATATGGTCAGGAACAACACTGTTGATGAGCATTGTTTGGAGTATGGCTACCCCTTTAATGGTCAATGCATCAGAGCACCTGGTGAAGGCCATGTGGGCTTCTTGATTTGTATTAACCTCTTGTGTACTGTGGTCATGCTTACCACTACAGGTGATATGTGTTATGTGAAGGTCTATTATTGCCAATTATTGATGTTCCCAGTGATATACTGACTCAAACAAATTGATCAGTTATTATATTTTTATATTCAACATATGTGCTTATGGGAATATTGGGTGTTCAATTTTAATGCACTTACATGTTTTTTTTTATAATTTTCTGGTACTGTACTATTTCTTTAACTGCTTTGACAGGTCTCAGCAAGTCTTTTAAACACACTCTTCAGTGCACATAATTTATTCTTCTGAAATCTTTTTAGTGTAGGAGTTGCAAGGCATAAGTCATTTGGAAGAGCAGTGTAACTTAAAATTTGAATCACCTTTGAGTGAAAATTAAAGGAAAATCCTTCCATCATTTATGGAACAGGTTGTTCTAGAGTAATTTGTGGGACTTTTGCAAACATGAAAACATTTGTGATTTCAATTGGTACGTTACAAATTTATGAGTTTATGAGTGGTGTAACTTTAAAAAAAAAGATTTCAATAGGGCTCTATATTTGTAATAGATAAAGCATGAGAAAGGGAAAGTAGGTGATTAGTTACTTGTTTTACATTAATGAAGATAATGCAGACAAACTAGTAACTTGGTAACATTTTGTATATCTAGTTTAGTTTTCAAATATTTGCAAATATAAATGCTAAGGTATATGCTTGATTTTAAAAGACATATGATTAAATATTTAACAAATGATATTAGACTCCAGAGTTCATCACATTAATCTGATAAAAATCAGATGAGTTTGCTATTAGAGCATGTGCTTGTTGCAGCTTCAGATTAAAATATCACATTTAAAAAAAAATGAATTTATTACCAATAAAGTTTTATTTTTAGAATCTAAAACTAAAGAGCAAGGCAGAGAAACAGTCACAGGCAGAGCAGAGGATAAATACTTTGGAATGTAGTTTGTTTTCTGGAGTTTTCTGGAGTTTGCTAACTGTGACATTTTGAAACCACTAACTTTAATATTACTCTGATTATATAACCACAGTCTTGGAGAATCTCAGTGCCAATAAAACTGAAAAGAAATCTAAAGCTAAAGGCAACTAGTAAAGATAATATATTTACATTTTCGGAATAGACAGGAAAATGTTAGTCTCCTCTGCACCAAATGGGACAATAATGGATTCATCAGTACTATTGTGATAGACCCCTATATTGGCAAACATAAAATATAGAGATATCTCTCTCTATAGAAAAAAAACCCAATAATGTACAGTAGATAAATATGAAACTTAACAAAACGAGTCAGCAGCAGTAAAACTGAGAATGAGCAATACTAAGTAGGTTTGCTCTATAGGTCTGGTTAACTTCTTAGAGAGCAGCCTCTTTTAGATCATGTGTGCCCTTCACAGGGTGAAATATCCTGCAGTATATCATTCTGGTCTCAGAAGAGTGATCCCGTCTCGAAATACCAGACAATTGAACAGGAGAAAAAGTAAACCCCATACCTACGTTTTGGCCTCTCTTGGGCCTCGTGAGTAAGGTATAACTGTATTCTCCACATCTGGAGCCCCCATCAACCATAAGGTGAGAAAAACTAAACAAAAAGAGTCAGAGGCATTCAAACTGAGAACGAGAAACACCTAAGTATTTCAGGACTGAATCACTCTTTTAAGTGAGACCATACTGATATAGTACAGGATATTTCGCTCTGTGAATGGCACAAGTGAGCTAAAAGGAGGCTGCGCTTTGAGTAGGGGACCAGGTCTATAGGATAAGCATATTTATTTTTGTTTAGATAAATATGAAAACATAAAATCTAACAGTAACTATTGTACTAAAGGAGTATGTTACAAAGTAAATATAATGGCAAGAGTGTAAAACCAAATATTCTGAGTTATTTAAAACATATGAAGTCAAATTTACAATAAGGACAATAAGGATTTCTAAAAAAAATAAGAACCCACATGCTTGTGTGTTAAGGCTTACTTTCAGTGCTTCTTCATTATGCTTATCATGAAGATCCTCCAGTGAAAAACGTAAAAATTATTTTCACCAAGGTATCACATACTTTAGGTCTTGTTCATACATTAAGGCACACAACTGTAAAACAGAGATCCTAGTGGTTTAAAATAGGCATTCTGAATGTAATGGTTTATAACACTATTTGCGGTACTGAATCTAATAATCGAATTAAACTGATCCTGTGATCAACTAGTTTACCAGTAGAATAGCCACCTAGGCCAAATATAATTTGTACTGGATAATATATTTATAAATACCTTCTTCATATCACATCCCAACTTAGCAACTTTCTATGTCCTTAATGCAGGTTTCTGCAGTATTTTCCCTGTATTTAGGGTTAATATAAGCTGCTAAAGAGACAGAGTATGCTTCATATTAATCCACCTTGCCAGATGAATAATCAGAGTATTGCAGTATATCTAAATTAAAGTATACCTGAGAAGGCATTGCAAGGAAAGGAATTTGCAAGACGTAACTTCAGATGCATCTGTTCCCATCTCTTAAGGGAACATTCTAAAGCATAGCAAATATAATTATACAAGAAGGAAACAAGATTGAAAAGGTTTTCATCAAACATAAATTGTCAATTATCTTTGACAAAAAAATCTAGGCAAGCAAATGTTATCTTTATTTTTATTTATTCTACTGCTTTTTTGCTTACACATTGTGTCACATTGTTTCCCCACGCTTCCTTTTTCCATATAACCCCCTGCCTCTTTCTCACCTTCCCTGGTCTCTTCTCCTCTTTTTTGCTCCCACAAGTTCCTCTCCTTCTTCAATTCACTATCTCCCCCTTCTAAAGCTCAAAAGCAGACATGCCTCCCACTTCCATATCCTCTAACTCTCACTCCTTCTTCTGCTGGCTGCTAGAGGAATCTCACCAAACCCAGGTCCCTCAATCATTTCCACCTACTGCCAACCACACACAGCCCCCAAGGAAGCAAACACCCAAAACACCCATAATGGAATATCCATCACGTTTTACAAACCATCTACTTTGCCCTTCTCCTGTGCCCTCTGTAAGGCACGGTCTATTTGTAATAAACTCACTTTTGTCCATGACCTAGTTTTTTCCAAGTCCCTAAATCTATTGACTCTCACTGAAAATTGGCTCACTTCATCAGACACTGCCTTCTCTGTGGCACTCTCATATAGTGGCTTTCACTTCAGTCACACACCTGGAAACAAGCAAGGTGCAGTTGTGGGAGTATTATTTTCCTCTTGCTGCACATTTCACTGTTATTTGCCAGTTATTTCCCTACTATTCTCATGTTTTGTAGCTTACCCTATCTTCTTTTTCTCACCTATTTCTCTGTAAGTTGTTGTGCTCTGTCGTCTGCCTTTGACCACCCTCTCAATTTATGGAACACTTATTGCCTCATGTTTTCTCCTTTATGTACCTTCCCTTATTCTTGGCGATTTCAACATTGCCGCTGAAACACCTACTTCCCCAACAGCTGCAAATGACTTTCTACTTCTGTCCTTGTCCTCTCACAATGGACAGAATCACCAACGCACTGTGATGGACAGTCCCTTGACATTCTTTTTACCAATCTCTAGACAATCTTTAACCTTGTCATCTCCTTACTCCCACTATCTGACCACCACCTCCTAACCTGCAGCCTGACCACACCTTCCACTCACTGCTGTTTTACATTCTCTGCTACCAGACCACAGAGAAACCTGCAAGCACTTGACACACAACATGTCTCCAATGTGCTACAACCCCTTCTCAGACCGCTCACCACCCTCACCTGGACTGACATTGCAAACTCACAGTACAACTTGATTTTAACTTCCAACTTTGACACTTTTGCTCTCATTTCCACAGACCCTTGTTCTCATCCACAACCATTGCACACCACATAAACAAGGCACATCCAGTGGTGCACTGTGGAGGATATCTCGCACATCAGCAGACTTCCTCCATTACAAGTTTATTTTGAACTCCTACTTCTTTACCCTCAATCTTGTCAAACAGCACTACACTTATTATTAATATCAAATCTGTCCTCCCTCCTCTCTCCGCCACAAGTTTTCCAACTCTTACACACCTATTCAACCTTTCCCCAACACTAGCAAGTTTCTACCATCTTTAAAACATGTTATAATTACACCCATTCTTAACAAATCCTCACCTGACTTCTTCTAACTATCACCATATCTCTCTACTTTCCCTAGCTTCAAAACTGCTTAAGTGGCTCATCTACAATCTCCTTAAGTAATGTATTTCCTCCAACTCCATTCTTGACAGCTTCCAAACTGGACTTCACTAACTAAAAACTTCTGTAAAAGAAATCGCAATTTAATAATGCTGCAAGTGTGTGACATGATTTTAAGAAAAGCCACAAATGGTTTCTCCAAGCTCAGCATCTACAGCCTTATTAAATTGTGATTCAGTAAATTTAAAAGGGCTCTATTTAAGCACACAGCATATTTTTTTTTACAGAAGTTTTTAGTTAGTGAACTTCTATGCAAAAGCAAGGTCTCCACTAACTAAAAAGTTCTGTAAATAAAATATGCTGTGTGCTAAAATAGAGCCCTTTTAAATTTACTGAATCACAATTTAATAAGGCTGCTAGTGTTTAGTTTAACCATACATGATCTATATCTAAACAACCGTATACATCCATAGATCTTGTTTAGAGTTGGATAAAGTATCTTTTTCTCTTTCTTTTTCTTTTTAATATGTAACAATATGGTGTGATACACAGTAACAAAACACAAAAACTAGGGCAGTTTACCTGAATTTAATTTAAATTAATGCTTGAATTCTCATTATGAAATATAAATAGATGACGCAGTAAAATCTCCCTGTATGGGCTTACTAAGCTGGACCACCTATTTTAATGATTTTGTACCAACTAATGATTTTGTACCAACTAGGAAAAAGCAAAACATTATTAATAAAAAAAACTATATACATAATTACAAATACAGGCTGTTTAGCAAGGTATAAGTAACTTATTAATACCCCTGATATGGGACAACCCCCCAAGATGTAAAAGGGGGCCAATTAATGTCAAAGAAAAAGGAATATAAATGACTCTACTTACAGTAAGCAACAGTAGTTGATAAGATCGTTGACTTACTGGTGTTGCTATAGTTACTTAATAAATCTCTGATATGCTTTGAATCAACTAGGTCCCCAACATGCTGGGGAACCAATAAAAGGCAAACCCCAATGGAAAAAATGAAAGGAGTTACAGAGAAAAAATAATGTTGATGAGAGGCAAATACAGTTTTAATCTGCCCACATTATAAACCAGACACAATTAGACATTTAATTTGTGTCACATACTTTTTTTGTAATAATACCAAGGAGGCGCCAATGGTTCCACGTGCTGCTTTAGATGCTCGAGATGTTCTAATATATTCTTCTTTTTGATGATCCCCAAGACAATCCCAGTGTGTGATAATGGAGGGATATGGCCTGGTCAACTCACACAGTTTTTGATCTATGGCAAGGCTAACTAAAGACCTGTAGGAAAAGCGTGCCTTGCTGTGAAAGAAACTTAACAAAGCTGGAGGACTTGATTTAATAAACTCATTAAACAGACAGGAATAATGGACTAAAATAGCATATATAATCCACAGATGATGATATCTAAAGGATCCATTAATAGGCAAATTAAATAAATGGAGTAAATGAAAACCCCTCGTTCAGGCCATGGGGGATAGGGTTTTTAAATGGAAAATCCACCATGCCTCACATTGCAATAGCTTCATCTCCATATTGCCTCTCCTGTTAGAAATTTTGACTTGTTCTATCCCAACAAATTTTAAAGTCATCACATTCCCTTCAATCTGTTCCTCGCAGCCAACTTAGCGAGATTACAGACAAAAATGGCCGAAAATAGCTCAGAGGAGAGCTACGTAGAAAAGGCACATGTTAATCTATGGGGTGAACCTCGTCCCTCGCTAAAATCCCAACAAGCACAAAAAGTGTCCGCTATCGCTACGAAAGCCTATATGTGCTGCCTCGCGGCATAACGATCCCCCATTCTATGGCGTCCCCTAGTACCAAAAAAAAAAAACACATCCCCATGCTGCAGGGGCCTCAATAGTGTTCCCACATTAACACTTGCAGTGGGAGTCACCGATCGGCATTGTTCGAGACCCCAGCTGCATTAAAATTTTTCCAATTCCCCACCGCGGGTCCTTAAAGGGCCTGCGACATAACTTTAGCCAATCCCAGCCGTGGGCATACTGTAAGTACACCTGCGGCACCTAACATTAACCCCCCTCTATGCTGAAGGTCCCCATCGGGAACCCTGAATTGTCCCCATATTAACCTCTTACAGCGGAGGTCCCCAATCGGCATCACCCGCTGCATGTACAATTTAAAATATCCTGCCTCAAGGGTCCTTAATGGACCTCAAAGGACCTGAAAGGACCTGCGCTATTAAAAATATTAACCCCTGCCGCGGGGCATCTAAAATTAATCCCATCACTCATGGGGCTCTATACAGACCCCATGAGTGACAGGGTTATATAAGGGCTCATGGGGCTCTGTATTGAGTCCCATGAGTGACAGGGTTAAATAAGGGCTCATGGGGCTCTGTATAGAGCCCCATGAGTTATAGGGGTCATTAGGGGCTCATGTGGCTCTGTATAGAGCCCCATGAGTTATAGGGTTAATTAAGGGCTTATGGGGCTCTGTATGGAGCCCCATGAGTTATAGGGGTCATTAGGGACTCATGAGGCTCTGTATGGAGTGCATGCATGAGAGATGTGGTTAATTTTAGGTGCCTGGTCGGGTACTTATAGTACCCCCGTGGCAGGGATTAATAATTTTTAATGCGTTGCTCCTTTCAGGACCTTTACGGTCCTTTAAGGACCCGCGAGGCAGACAATTTAAAATTTTAAATGCAGCGTGTCACATTCGGGGGGACCCCCGCTGCAAGGGTTAATAAAGGGAACACTTCGGGTGTCCTGGTAGGGACCTCCAGCAGAGAGGGGGTTAATATAAGCTGCTATGGAGGTACTTACATTACCCCTGCAGCCGGGATTGGTTAATAAGGTGCTGCATGCCCTTTCAGGATCCACAGCGGTAATTTTGAAAATTTTAAATGCAGCGGGGGTCTCGATCGATGTTGATCAGAGACCACCGTTGCAAGGGTTAATGTTGGGACACTTTGGGGTCCAGATGGGGACCCCCAGCATTGGGGGGGGGGGGTTAACTGATGAGGTGTGAAGCCTGCAAGATCATCTCACAGACTTTTCACTTCTCCTGTCAGTTTGACTCGGTCATTGTGGAATGGCCGTGCTGTGAGCTGATACGTTGCTAGCCGCAGGTCTAATTTAATAGCGTCGGTAAACTGTCATATTTCCAGCTCCCAGTGTGTGTGTGTCAGTGTGTGTGTCAGTATGTTTGTGTATCTGTGTGTCAGTATGTGTGTGTCTCTGTGTGTGTCAGTGTGTGTGTGTTCATGTGTGTGTCTCTGTGTTTCTCTGTGTGTGTCACTGTGTGTGTCAGTATGTGTGTGTGTCCGTGTGTATGTCTCCGTGTGTGTGGGGACACTTTGGGGGTCCTGGTGGGGACCCCCAGCCTAGAGGGGGGTTCATTTGAGGTGCCGGGGGGGTAGTTGGAGTACCCCCCACGGCAGGGCTTATGTGTGGGACTGCTGCGGGGGTCCTGTTCAGGACCCCCGCAGCAATTGGTGAGGTGTGGGAGCCTGCGAGATCATCTCGCAGGCTGTCACTCCTTATGTCTATTTTCTCTGTGTTGATACAGACATCTTTGCTGTGTAGCTCACACGTTGAACACAGGAGGGCTAATTTAAGAGCGTGGTAACTTTTATAAATTTGCATCTACGATGCTGGAATTTATTAGGGCTCTATATGTCTGGATGTAGAGAGCATTCTTGGGAGTCATGAGATTCCAGTTGGGCTAAGAGGAAAGAGGACTGTGCTAGATGGGCAAGAGTGTGGGGTGTGTGTGTGTGCTTGTGTGGGGTGTGTGTGTGGGGGGGCATGTATGTGTGTGTGTGGGCAGTATTTGGGCGGCGGGTTTTGGCAAACTCAGGGGTAGCCCCGGGTGGCCAAAGCTCTTGATACGCCACTGGTTCCACGTACTTCCTCCTCCAACCCAGTGGCCTCCCTCGAACACCTGCAGCCTGGCCACTCCTCACCTGTCTCAGTGCCTCCACCACCTCTGGTGTTGTTTTGATATTAGGCACAATTCAGGTCCATGAAGGCAACTTCTTTATCAGCAAGCATTGCTACAAAATTAAATAATGGAAATATATTCACCGTGACTATCAGAGAGTCATTCCATCAATGACATCACCTCCTATAAATGTAGGTTACACATTATTAATTAAATCATATATCCAGTTTTATAATGCATGGTTGTTATTATTATTAGTTTAGACAAATGCAGATATGGAGGGGGATTTCAAAGTTCCACAATGGCATGTTAATCAAAGCCAGCAAATAATAAATTCATTGGTGAAGCTTATTATCCTCTCCTCAATTTTGATATGAGAACAGATATTTTTTCTGTTGTAATTAACAGACATTATGGCTGCTGACCTTTTTGTCCTCTTTGTATTCATGGATGATTGTTCAGACATCATGATATTTTATGATTCATTCAAAATGTAATAACACCTGTATATCAAATGAATGTGATCTCAATGTGGCTAAACAATGTCATATAGAGATGGTAATAGTACTATTGGACCACCGACTGTGGTCACAGTTAATCATTTATTGTGGGATTATACAGTGCCTTGCAAAAGTATTCACCCCCCCTTGACTCTTTACATATATTGTTACATTACAGCCTTAAGTTCAATGTTTTGTTAATCTGGATTTTATGTGATGGATCAGAACACAATAGTCTAAGTTGGTGAAGTGAAATGAGAAAAATATATACATAAAACTATTTTTTAGAAATAGAAAACAGAAAATTGGCATGAGCGTGTATTCACCCCCTTTGTTATGAAGCCCATAAAAAGCTCTGGTGCAACAAATTACCTTCAGAAGTCACATAATTAGTTAAATGATGCTCACCTGTTTGCAATCTAAGTGTCACATGATCTGTCATTACATATACACACCTTTTTTGAAAAGCCCCAGAGGCTGCAACACCTAAGCAAGAAGCACCACTAACCAAACACTGCCATGAAGACCAAGGAACTCTCCAAACAAGTAAGGGAAAATGTTGTTGAGAAGTACAAGTCAGGGTTAGATTATAAAAAAAATATCCAAATCTTTGATGATCCCCAGGAGTACCATCAAATCTATCATATCCAAATAGAAAGAACATGGCACAACAGCAAACCTGCCAAGAGATGGCCGCCCACCAAAACTCACGGACCGGGCAAGGAGGGCATTAATCAGAGAGCCAGTACAGATACCTAAAGTAACCCTGGAGTAGCTGCAGAGTTCCACAGCAGAGACTGGAGTATATGTACATAGGACAACAATAAGCCGTACACTCCATAGAGTTGGGCTCTATGGCAGAGTGGCCAGAAGAAAGCCATTACTTTCAGCAAATAACAAAATTGCACGTTTCAAGTTTGTGAAAAGGCATGTGGGAGACTCCCAAAATGTATGGAGGAAGGTGCTCTGGTCTGATGAGATCATATCTGTCGCAAACCCAACACATCACATCACCCAAATAACACCATCCCCACAATGAGACATGGTGGTGGCAGCATCATGCTGTGGGATGTTTTTCAGCAGCCAGGACTCGGAAACTGGTCAGAGTTGAGGGAAAGATGGATGGTGCTAAATACAGGGATATTCTTGAGCAAAAACTGTACCACTCTGTGCGTGATTTGAGGCTAGGATGGAGGTTCACCTTCCAGCAGGACAATGACCCCAAACACACTGCTAAAGCAACACTTGAGCGGTTTAAGGGGAAACATATAAATGTGTTGGATTGGCCTAGTCAAATCCCAGACCTTAATCCAATTGAAAAGCTGGGGTCAGACTTAAATATTACATTTTCACAAGTGCAAATCCTCAAAAAATCCATGTTAATTCCAGGCTGTGAGGCAACAAAACATGAAAAATACCAAGGGGGGTGAATACTTTTGCAAGGCACTGTACATCATTATTAATGTTCATGGCTATTGATGTATCATGACACCCACATAATTATCCAGGAAGATAATCTACATACAAATATATGATTGTAACATAAATGTTATGTTAACCATTAAAAACACATGAAAACAGTGATAACGGTATAACAAAACTTTATTATATACACAGAGCACATTCATTAATGTACTGGACTGTCTGTTAATTTCATTGGTGTGGTTTGGGGAAAAAAAAGAAACCTGAGTGGTTAAAAGCTAATACTGTATAATGATAATGATGCATAGCATCTACTAGGGTCACATGTGGTCACTACAAAACAGTAACTAAAATCTGATAAATACAAATCTCATCATACACCACTCAGTTTAATAGAAGTAACCAGTAAAGCTCATAGCACTTACATGTTTTCTTCATCTGCTCAATTAAACAGATGCTTAATCTTCTGGACTATGGTACTCAATTCAGTTACACACATACAGCGTATTAAAAAAATCTTAAAACAAGGTGGTCGAAACCTAAAAAAGGCTAAAAATCTAAAAAATAAAAAACAAAACAGTACAGTGCTAAATATCATAACTGTAACAATAAACAAAATTACCTGATCCTTATCTGCAAGCATTACTAAACTTTAGGCAAGAGTCATGATACATCAATAGCCATGACCATTAATAATGATGTGTCATCCCACAACAAATACTTAGCTGTGACCACAGTCAGTAGTCTGAGAGTGCTATTACCTTTTCTATGTGATATTGTTTAGCCAGATTGATATTGTATTTATTGGATATACAGAGGTTATCACATTTTGAATTAGAAATATCACGATGTCTAAACAACTACATATTAATACAGCAGACATAATCTCTCTTAATTACATCAGACAAAAGTATCTGTTATATTGAAATGGAGGAGAGGATGGCATGTTTCACTCATGCATCTATTAATGCTGGCTTTGATTAACATTCCATTGTGGGATTTTGCAAGTCCCCCTTCCATTGGTCTCCATTTATGATATCAACAACCATGTATTCTAAAACAGGATATATGATTTAATGACCTACATTTACAGGAGGGAATGTAATTGATGGAATGTCTATCTGATAGCCAGTGTGAATATATTTCCATTACCTGATTGTGTAGCCTGTTGATGAAGACGTTGCCTTCATGGACCTGAATGGTGCCAAAAATCAAAACATTAGAAAAAACAATATTAAGGCCTGAAAAAAATAGGACTAACCCATCTCTTCTCAATGGCATTCCTCAGTGACCATGTCCACAGAGAAGAGGATCATGGATGGACCATGTGCTGGGGGGTAGCCATCTGCTTAAAAATACCATTAGATAGGCCATAATCCTAATTTCTGTAGCCAGGCTATATTATGTTAACATTTGGATCAATAGATTGTCACTAAGGAGTGCTGTTGAGAAGGTCCAAAACTAGGTGCAGCTTCTACATCCTCTTATGCCTTGCCACAGGCCCCAACCACACATGCCCACATGTCTTTTCCATATGTGGGGAAAGGCAAAAGCACCAGAGGTGACAGAGGCATTGATGTAGCTGAGGAATGGCCAGGCTGCGGTGTATGGGTTGTGCCTCCTCACCTCCCTATAGGGCCACTGCAGGCTGTCTGCCGGGGCAGGGCCTGGCTATGTAAGGAGGTGGTGGTGATCCAGTGGGGAGGGAATGTGGCTTGGCTGGAATCTGTGCTTGTAGTGGTTGTGGTGGAAGCCAGTCTGTGCTGCTGGTGGGAGGGTGACTTGGTGATGGTGGGGGAAAGGAAATACATAAATTGTGAGTCATCCTCCTCATGTCTTGGGCCCTCTGATCCTCTCTTTGCTTCCACCTCATCCTGTGATGGTTCCATGACCAAGCCTCTGGCTCACTAGTGGACCAAGACCTCCTGCTAGCTGAAAAAGAGAGAAGAATGGTATATGGGTTAATTATATTGAATGATCATATTGGTTACTGTGAGATCCAATCTATCTAACATCTCATTGTCTTGAACCTGGATGGTTCACTTTATTTCTACTATGTGGAGCTATCATTTGCTAGTTGTGATCAGTTCTTTGGATTATAAGCTTGGTTGTTATTGGCTCATAACAATATCTTGATTTGTGCTGCTCTTTGTATATGCATGCATATACACTTCTGAACATTGTGTTATACTAATCAATCAGTGGTCATATCCTGTCAGTTTCACAGATTTAATAACAAATTAATGATCCATCCATCCATTGGTAAATCCATGGAGCTGACATCTCAGTGTCTTTGGTGTTCAGCATTTACATGTGTTTTGTGTTTTTTATGTGTGTGTTATATACATGTGGTGGCTTGTTGGTGTATCTGATAATCACCTGGCAAGGAGGCTGGATACTGTTGGGCCCCCAGACCTGTAGCTCCAGTGATGGGCACCTGGCTCAACATCTCCTTGAGCACCTTCTCAAACTCATTGTACTTGACAGTCATTTAGGGGCCAGCACTTGGAGCTCTCACTGCTCTTTCCTCCTCACCTTGTCCCAGATATCATCAAAGCGATGCTTGACAGACATCACATCCCTTTCTGCTAATCCCACTACTGTCACTGAAGCTGATACCTCCTTCTAGACTTGGGCCCACGTCTAATTTCCCTCCTCCCACAAGAATAGTGGTGAGGTCATGGATGACTCTGAGGAGGACCACCATCTCCCTGTGCCGGTACTTAGGGGTCAATTGCTTGCCCCCAGCCTCTTGCCCTCCCGACTGTGGACAGGGACCCTCACCTCCACTCCCTCCATCCTCACCTCCAACCTCACGTCGACTCCCTCTCCCTTCATCCTCACCTCCACTCCCTCCATCAGCACCTGCATTCCCTCTATCCTCACCTCCACTCCTTCCATCCTTACCTCCATTCCCGCTCTCTCCACCCTCAACTACACTCTCCAGGGCAACATCTCTCTCATCTCGTCCTCTTCTACCCCACCTCTCCCCTCCTCTATCCATCCTCCATAAGAATCCCCAAAGTAAAATAAGGATAAATGAAAATAAGTGTACATGTATACATGTAAACATTTAGAGAAAAAAACACCTGCAGCCAAAATTGCAGGAATTTGCAAGATTCTAATGCATTAGAGCTCAATGTGTGGTGAATTTAGGAATGCAGCAGAAGATTTTAACCCTAAACTGTCCTTTCTCTGTACATATGAATTTGCAAAGGATTAACTCTTTGTTTTTTTTTTTACTTATCCTCACTTTACAGAGCTTTCGATGTGGATCTGTTTGGGGACATGCCAGTGACTCATGTAAACAGAAATTTAATGTATGAATAATTCTGTAAAAATGCACGTATTTCAAAAAATTAAAAAAATATTTCAACATGCTTTTAGAAGATCTTTACAGTGATGTGCTCCACATTGTACTGAATTAAGTGGCCTTTTAATTCACAATGACCCTGTACTTTGTACTTCGTAAGATGTCCCATGATTAGCCTCTTTTAAGACTTGTTCTCTTTCTCATGGTTTATGTATATTAAATAAATCCAGTCCCCTTTTAAAGTTATCGAATCCGCTGTCACCACCTCCTCTGGTAGATAATTCCACAGATTAACCACCCTTACTGTGAAGAAACCTTTTATTTCTTTAAGGTGGAATCTTTTTACTTCTAACCTCAAGGGATGTCCTCTTGTCAGTTGGAAACCTCTTGGCACAAAAAGCTCCCTTGACAAATCTTTATACTGACCCTGGATGTATTTATATAAGGTAATCATATCTCCTCTTAGACGCCTTTTTTTCTAGAGAAAATATGTTTAATTTGGTTAGTCTTTCTTCATAACTTAGCCCCTCCATTCCCCTTATTAGTTTTGTTGCCCTCCTCTGTACCTTTTCCAGCTCTAAAATGTCCTTTTTATGAAGTGGTGCCCAAAATTGTACTCCATATTCCAAATGAGGGCATACTAGAGATTTGTATAGTGGCAAAATTATATTTGCTTCCCTTGCTTCTATACCCTTCTTAATATATGCTAATATTTTATTTGCCTTTGCAGCTACTGCTTGGCTTTGAGCACTGTTACCTAGGTGGTTGTCCACAAGCACTCCCTAATCCCTTTCAATATCTGATACACCTAGAATTGGTCCAATCGGATTATAAATTGCATGGCTTTACAACTCTCAATCCATGAGCAGATATTTACTGCAATTCCTGTATCTCTTAGCTTGCACAATAGTCTCCCACGTGGCACTGTATCAAAAGCCTTTGCAAAATCCAAAAAGACTACATCCACTGAGTTGCCATGGTCCAGGTTCCTACTAACCTCCTCATAGAAACTAATTAGATTTGTTTGACATGACCTATCCCTCATAAATCCATGTTGTCTCCTACTTATAATCCTTTTCAAATAGATATATTCCTGTATATTATCCCTTATTAACCCTTCTAAAAGCTTCCCCACTACAGAAGTGAGGCTCACTGGTCTATAATTCCCCGGATTTGCTCTTGCTCCCTTATTAAATATAGGTATCACATCTGCTTTTCTCCAGTCATCTGGTAGAGACCCTGTGTTGAGTGAATCTTAAAAAATTAAATATAATGGTTTGGCAATTACAGAACCCAGTTCCTTCAGTACCCGTGGATGTATTCCATCAGGACCCGGTGCTTTATTAAAAAAAATTCTAACCTCTTTTGGATTACTTCCTGTGTTAACCAATTATTTGACAAAGGTAGTGTAACCCCATTACGTTGCAGTGTCCCAACCACTGGTACATCCCTTGTGTATACAGAAGAAAATAACCTATTTAGCTCATCTGCCTTTTCCTGGTAACTAATTTTCAGATGGCCTGTTTCACATTCTAATGTTCCTATAGCTTCCTTCCTTGCCTTCTTCACATTAATATGCTTAAAAAATATGTTAAGGTTAGTCTTACTCTCTTTTGCAATTCATTTTTCATTTTCTATTTTAGCCAGTCTAATGGCGCTTTTGCAAGCCTTGTTGATTTCCTTGTACTCCCGTAAAGCAGTCTCTATCCCCTCTTGTTTGTATAATTTTAAATGCCTTTTTTACTCCGTATCTTGAACTTTAAATCATTGTTAAGCCACATTGGATGGGATTTACGCCTTTTACTTTTATTCCTACATGGTATATGCTGATGTGTATGTATATTTAGTAAGGATTTAAATGTTGTCCATTTATGTTCAATGGTATAACCTATCAGTTATCTGACCCAGTCTATACTTTGTATTGCTGCCCTTAGACCATTAAAATCTGCCCTTTTCTAATTAAGAGTTTTTGTTGGCCCCTTAAAATTTTGTTTTTTTAATTCAATCTCTAATGAGACTGAGTTGTGATCACTGGTTCCCAAAGGTTGCCCTATTCCAACATTTGATACTATATCAATATTATTTGTGATGACTAAATCTAAAATAGCTTCATTTCTAGTAGGCTCTTGTATAACCTGGGCCAGATAATGATCCCTGAGTGTACTCAAGAACCTGCTCCCCTTAGCTGAACTGCTGGTCTCATTTATCCAGTTTAATTCAGGGTAATTAAAATCTCCTATTATTAGAACTTAGCCCATGCTTATCTGCATTTCCAATCTGTAACAATTATTGTATTTCCTCACGTTCAGCTATATTTGGGGGTTTATAGCATACTCCTACCAATATTCTTTTTGAATTTGCGGCTCTGCTATTTAACTCTACCCACAAACATTAAACAGTATCACTAGGTCCACCATAAATATCTTCTCTGATTATAGGCTTAAATTCAGGCTTAACATACAGACAAATCCCTCCTCCTCTTTTACCATTGCCTCTATCTTTCCTAAATAGGTTATAACCATCCAGATTAATAGTCCAGTCATGAGATTCATCCCACCATGTTTCGGTAATGCCTATTAAATCCCATTTTGCAATAATTGCTAATAATTATAACTCTCCAATTGTTCCTGGCAAGCTTCTGTCATTAGCAAGCATACACCTTATGTTATGAGTCTGTAGGTCTGAAATGGCTGCCACTGTACTTGAGTTACTTAGTACTACCTCCCTATTGACTATACTACCCCACCCCCATCTCCTTCCCTATGAGTTGTTAATTCATCCCTCTACACTTTCTACCCCATTCCTTATATCTAGTCCCTCCCTCCCACCTACTAGTTTAAAAACTCCTCCAGCCTTTCTACCATCCTATCCCCTAGCACAAAAGCTCCCTCATCATTAAGGTGCAATCCATCCCTGCTGTAGAGATTGTACCGAAGTGAGAAGTCAGCCCAGTGCTCTAAAAACCCCAACCCCTCCTTAGTGCACCACATCTTTATAATCTTTAGCCATGCATTAACCTCCCTAAGCTCCTTCTGACTCCCTGGGCTTGCACGTAGCACTGGTAGTATCTCAGAAAATACTACCTTGGAGGTCCTTGCCTTCAGCTTATCACCTAGTTCTCTAAAATCATTCTTTAGGACACTCCATCTTCCTATAACTTTGTCATTGGTACCAATATGTACCAATACCGCTGGTTTATTTCCAGCCCCTCCCAATAATTTGTCTACCCGATCCACAACATGACGAACCCGAGCACCCGGGAGACAGCAAACTGTTTGATTGCTGGGATCTGGGTGACAAATCAGCCTGTATACCTTCCTAATAATAGAAACGCCTACCACCAAAACCCATCTGTTGCTCTGCCTATTCCTCCCTCCCACTCCTCCAGTAGAACTGTTCTGCCGGCTGTTAGAGGGAACAGCTCTATCTGGCATTGCCACTCCTGAATGGACATCCACAACAATTATACTCAATCTTGCAAATCTGTTGGTGTTTGCCAAGTCAGAAATGACCTGCCTCCTCCTGTTCCTCCTGATTCCCCTTGTAACTGTAACCCAGCTACCTCCCTGGACATCCTCACTAGCCCCAGCTCCACCCTCCATGCTAGGCCCAGCTAAACTGTGCTCAGTGAGCACCAACCCCCTTTTCAGTGGAGCAATATCACTAAGTGCTGCAATTCTCCTCTCCAGATCTCCAATTTGAGCTTCCAGAGAGGCAACATGCTCACACCTCTCACAGAGGTATGGACCCTGGATCATCAGTTCCAGTATTGCATACATATGACAGGATGTACACTGAGTGAGGTTGCCACTGAACTGACTCATATTTATTATTGTTGTCTTCAAATTTTCAGTGGGAAAAATAAAGAATTTAAAAGAATATATTTGTAAAATGTTTTCCTCCTTTGCACTAAAAATCTGCCCTCCCTTTTATTTAAACTCCTATGCTTTTACTAGAATTGCACTTGATACTGAAAATGTTTGCAAGCTCACAAGTTCGCCCCTTCTCCGGTTTATATTAACTTCTGCCTTCTCACCGTGACACAATTAGTGCACTTTGCAATTTATCAGCCTTTACTTGTAAGGTAAATCCACTTACGAACAGCCCCAAACAGCTCACAAACCTTGTATACTAGTTTAACAGTCAAGTCACATCCCTCTGACCTTGGCACAATTAGTATGTAAAGGAAAATCCACTTGCAAACAGCCCTAAAACAGTTCACAAACCTTTTATACTAGTTTAACAGTCAAGCCACACCCTCTCACCTGGGCACAATTAGTGCACTCTGCAATTTATCAGCCTTTACCTGTAAAGGAAAATCCACTTGCAAAACCACTTGCAAGGTCTTAGAATTAATATCACAATATTCTCAAATCGGCCACGGAAAATACTTTATTTCATGCTTATATTTTGTGTTATATTGATCCCTGCAATCAATGTGTTAAGACATATACTGTAACTCACATGTAAAAGAATATCATATTTACAGCTTTATTAATATTGCATCATATCTGGACTGTGGGTCCGATTGCAGACTGTAATTGAAGCACGTAGGACTTCAAAATCTATCCTTCCCTTTTTCAGTTACGTAACGCCAACAATATCTTTTTCCATTGGCTCCATCTGCTTGTTTGCGTTCGATCACGCAACTCCGACGGCCGAGAACTGGTTTAAGAGATAGCGTCTCTCGCTTGTAGCTCGCAGCCCTTTCTAATTTAATAGCGACGTAAAATGGACAAATGTGAAGCACGCAGCCCTTAAGTGCTACACAATGGACTTACTAGGCTGGAATTTAACATAGCCCTATGAACTTTATGACTTTTTCCCATCTTAAATATAACCTCAATCAGACTAAACATTTAAATAAATATAAATATGTAGATAGATAGATAGATAGATAGATAGATAGATACATTGCAAGCATTTTGCTGTTGAGACATTCCCACTCTGTACAGGCAATGGTGGAACAATTGATCTAATAATTGTTGGTACTATTGAGATGACATTCATCATCAATTGTGAGATCATTGAATCACAATGTTGATGAATATAGTACAATAATTAATTTATTTTTTAAGTAAACTTTATTAAAATATTTTGTAATTTTTATACAATAGGTAGTAAATAACACAGATGAACAGTTTAGAGACTGTTGGTGGTTAGTGAAGGTATATATAGCACATTGTGCGTTTAGCATCTAGTTTTCTAGTTATTATTTCCACACTTTTGTTGCTAGATTCTGACCAGCTCCATCAAGTGTCGGTCACAATACAAAACATAGGGAAGGAAAATGAAAAACTGAAGTAAATTACATGTATTCATTCATAAAGTAAACCAAGGGAAAGAAACACAATATCATAACTGTGAACATATTTTCCCCCAGTCAGCAGCCAGTTTTGTGAGATATTTATACCTTTGATTGATAGACTAATATTTTTTTTCAGATACATCCAAGTGAAGTATTTAAAGCATGTAGTATATGGGTGTATAGATTAAGTTTTCCAAAAGGAAGGCTTGGGCATCTTGTATTCTAACCAATAGATCAGAATGCATTTCTATGCTATGTGCATTAAGTAGTCAAATAATTGGAAAGTTTTATTAGATAAACCCCTCCCCACTCTGATGAGTTTTCAGGAGCTGTTCATTTCCATAATTATGACACATAAAGAATGCTGAATATTCCAGGAATCATTCACTTTAGAAAAAATAGCTTGTTCTATATACATATAGTTTTCAAACACTTTAAGAATAACTTGAAACAAGAGTATTTGTTGATTGATTTCCTTTAATTTTGATTCAATCAGAACAGTCAAGGTAGCAAATGGTCATAAATGGGGCCTAGAAAAAGTTCAGTACAGGCAGCGATACAACAGTGTAGTTGATATCCAAATCAGAATTAAGTATCCAAGAAGAGAACATATAAAACTGATTGTCACATAACACATCAGTACCCACCTTCACTAACTGGCATGCATGCAGGTCACATGAGGCACAAGCAGAGAAAATGGATATGAACAATACAGACTGTAGCTTGTAATGCATAAAGCTCTGAGTTTACATAATGAGAGCCTCCACAAACTACCTCACAGGTAACCACATGACAAGTTTGAGTGAATATAGACAGTAGAAGATAATTGGAAATATAAATAACCATTAACTATAAGCTTTAATGTGTCTTCTTCTTATGAAACCACTTAAAGGATTTATATGAATTTTGACACATTTCAGAGATTGTCCATTCACATTAGATAGATTCCATATACATCATATATACACATCTTAACAAGAATATATACCATAATTTGTTATGAAGTGGTATGTTAAAGCATATTATATGTTTCCTTTAATCCCAAGTGTGAATAAAGGAAACATATGGATGCCAATTCATTGCTAAAAAAATAATCTCGCAAAGAAGCATTACTGGGTAACATTTTCTGTTGAAACAGCACATGAAGAATAGTCTTGGTGTATTCCTTAGTCTGCTAATCTGGAAAACATCATTAAACTACTTATGAATGCCAGCTCTGTATAATAAATATGAAGATACAGACCAATATATTTGTTGTTTTTGGACTTTTTAACTAATTGTTCTACTTTAGAAGACTAGAGGAGCTTAAATAATGTATTTAAAAGAATATAGAAGGCTCTCTGTTTTTAATATTAAAATAAACTCCCTAAATTTTTGTTTGTATAGCTAAACATAATTTTTTAAACAAGTGCTTAAAGCTCATTTTTTTAGTTTATTTGTATATTTGATTAATAAAAACAGAGAACCTTCCATATCCCTATAACTTTGTGTTCACATAACATATCGTAAGGCCCATGGGAAACAGATGACATGCTGCTTCTAAAGAAAAAAATATACCCCTAAGTCCAAAGAGTTGATCTTAATTTGGCTCTAATACACACAGAAAAAAATAATGTTTAGTGTCAAGTTTAACTTCATTTCACTTCTATCATTAAATACACAACATGTATGTTTGTTTGCATAATTGTATCAACACAAAACATATCCATACAACTTGTCTTTCTTTCTTTTGAGGGAGGGGGGTCTTTTTTGTGGTCAAATATTGCAACAAATGAAAGACAACTTGCCACATTTCCAATACGGCTACATGTTGTCACAGATCTGGAGATGACATCTTTTTCTGATAATTCAAGCCCAAAAACCCCATAAAAATAGAGCAAACTACATTAGTACATACTTTACACGTTAATGTATGATAATGTAATTTGGTACAGATTTGGCACCAATGCTGAACATTTGTGATGTGCAACATCCCTTTCATACATACGCAGCATAGCCAGTTCCAAAAAATCACCCATTGTGAATATGTTGACATTGCTGCATTGTTCATAGTTCTGATAACCTGCTAAAACTTAACGACAAATAAATAATCAATCTGGTATTATCACAAAGCCTTTACATATTGTAGGTAAAGCATGGTGTGGGCCAATAGCAATTTTCCCTCTGGTATATATATTTTATTAAATCCCAGACATACAGAAGATAACTCCGCTGGAACTGTGTTTTTGTTGAAGAAAATTTTTTTCAGAGGAGATATACCACGGCTTTGCAAGTGTTTTGTGCATGCGAGATTTGATAGATAATGCACAGGAATTTAATTATAAATACAACTGTTTGACACATTGATAAATCAAACACATGAAGCACATACAATAGTAGCAAAGGAAATTAAAAAAAAAATGTTACTGCAAATTATATGATATTATTTCTACACATAGCAATCTCAGTTCACTTTCTTTTTATGTATTCATTAGGCTCTGGTTATATCATCTGAACATGGAAATGTGAGTCATGTAGCTGGGCCTCTTTTGAGGTTTATAAGAAAAGGGTAAAACTGCTAAAAGGCTTGTACAGACATGTCAGTCTAGTGAAGGCTGTTAGTAATATGTATTCCTGGTAAGGAGGTACTTTGAAGATATGAGCAGTGTACAGATTAGTAATGGCATTCTGTGCAAGAAGCCTGTTTTCCTCCTAATTTTTCCCATGTCAAGTTTCCAATACAAAACACATCTGCACCTCTCAGCTGTGTAAATGAAAATTATTATTTTCATGTGCTGCAGCTAAAAAATGACATTTCTCAATATGGCATGTAAAAATATCCCTGTGTTTAATAACAGTTACATACGGCAACTTGCATTCTTTATTTGAAAGGTCACTGCTTCTGAGCTGGAAAATCTGTTTGAGTTAATCTCCCACATGTTTTTATAACATAACTAAATCACTCATGCACTTAAAGTTCACAAGCTCATAATTGTAATGTAGTATACAGTTTATTTTGGTATACATTGGCTTACTGTTAAATAGAGAATGATAGGTAATAAGCTAAATATTTGTTAAACTACTCCATCTTGTTCCAATATAAAACAAAGTAGGAGAAAAATAATGGTTTTCCTGGAAAGTCTCTTACATTTGTATTGTACATTTTTATTCAAGTATGTGTTTGCCAAGATTAAGGTTTATATCCTTTGCTAAAGATTATGGTTTATATTTAAACAAAATGTAAACTTGATTAAACACATTTGGAGATAGTGATATAATTTCATCCATGTCTTCAGATTATAGCATTATTGCCTCATGCATATATACAGATTTTTTTTAAATTAAATGTCATTAATTTTAATAGACTTTGGAACATATTCATCAAAGCTTGTTATATCAACCCATGATAGATGAAAAAAAACAGGTTAGAATAAAATTTGGTGGTGTGTTTAACTTAGCAGTTCGGTCACGGCACAAATAAGAACCAACAATTAATATACCTGTATTCTCTATTCAAAGATTTTAGAAATGATAGTTGTAATGACAGATTAATTTGACATAGCAAGTGTGACTGTCTACTTTTTAAATTTAAAAGCATTAATTGATATAATGCTTTTAATTTTTTCATTAGTGGTAATTAACACATACTGTATACTAAATAAACACTAAATAGTATTTAATTTAATTTTGCTTTTAAAATTAGGTATTACATTTCAAGCATGGACTTTTGTGGGCCTGAAGGAACATTGTGGTCTTCAATCAAGATGTCTATCAACATGTGTATGGCCAATTATAAGACCTTTAATTAACCAAGCTGGAACAGTGAGCGTGACTATGATTGAACAATTTAACAGGTTGTAACTATTTATTTATTTATTTTAACATAGAATTATTTTTTATTTGCTGCATTTTTTTATTGTAATGTACCGTATATACTCGAGTATAAGCCGACCAGAGTATAAGCCGAGGCACCTATTTTACCACAAAATACTGGGAAAAACATAGTGACTCGAGTATTAGCCGTGGGTGGGAAATTTGCTGCCCCCTGTGTCCCTCTTGTGCCCTCTGTGTCCCCCTCTTGTGTGCCCTCTGTGCCCCTTTCTTGTGTTCTCCCTATCTCTCCCCTGTGTCTCCCCCCTCTCCCTCCCCTGTGTCTCTCCCCCCTCCCTCCCTTCCCTGTGTCTCTTCCCCCCTCTCCCTTTTGTCCTTCCCTCCCCCTCCCTTATCATCCTCCTCATCCTCCCTCCTCAACCCCCCTCCTCAACAGCCCTCCTCATCCTCCCTTCTCATCCTCAACCCCCCTCCTCATCTTCTCTTATCAACCCCCCTCCTCAACCCCCCTCCTCATCCTCCCTCCTCAACCCCCTCCTCATCCCCCTCCTCAACCTCCCTCCTCAACCATCCTCCTCAACCCCCCTCCTCAACCATCATCCTCAACCCCCCTCCTCAACCATCCTCCTCAACCCCCCTCCTCATCCTCAACCCCCTCCTCATCCTCAACCTCCCTCCTCAACCCCCCTCCTCATCCTCAACCCCCTTTCTCAACCCCCTCCTCATAACCCTCCTCAACCTCCCTCCTCAACCATCCTCCTCAACCCCCCTCCTCATCCCCCCTCCTCATCCTCAAACCCCCCTCATCCTCAACCCCCTTCTAACCCTCAACTCCCCTCCTCAACCCCCCTCCTTATCCTCCTTCCTCAACCCCCCTCCTCACTTTACTCATCTCTAAATACCAACCCCTCTCACTTTCCCCTCACTTACCTTCCATCAGCAGCTGCTACTCCGCTCCTCCTCGCATCTTCCGGCTGCGTTGGGACCCGGCCAATGCTAATGACGTGACGCGCATTTGAAGTAACGTTATTAGCATATGCCAGGTTCCGACGCAGCCGCAAGACGGGCAGAGGAGTGGAGGAGTGGAGGCGCAGCTGCTGTTGGAAGGTGAGGGGAAAGGGAGAGGTAATTAGAGAGGGGTAAAGTGAGGAGGGGGGTTAAGGGGGGAGGATGAGGAGGGTGGTTGAGTTTGAGGAGGGGGGTTGAGGATGAGGAGGGGGTTGAGGATGAGGAGGGGAGTGGAGGAGGGGGGTTGAGGAGGGGGGTTGAGGAGGGAGGATGAGGAGGAGGGGGAGGGAAAGAGACACGAGGGAGAGGGGGGAAATAGAAACAGGAGAGGGGGGAAAAGACTCAGGGGTGGAGAGACACAGGGGGGGGGAAGAGACACTGGGTGACTCGGTTATAAGCCGAGTGGGCCATTTTCAGCCTTAAAAAAGGTATATATGGGAATTTATTTTTCATTTTACTGTCATTTTTTTACTTATGATATTGTCGTTTTTGTGATAATGCTAGTATTAGGCCCATGGGGTCTAGATGAATAGTTTCTGACTAGGTATATATGCAATTTATATCAAGGAGTATATTGGCCCTTACTCCAAAGCACCAGTGTGTGGGGGAAAGGCCTAATGTCCTGGAGACCCCCAAGAATAGTTATTTTACTTACATAGATGTTAAGCTTCCCAACATTCATTTTTATTACCTCATAATACCCTAAGGGAAGGGTAATAGAGAGGACTGTAAAACCACTCACTGTTCAAAGTCTTAGGGTGTGGTCAGAATACCCAATGGTCAGAAATCTTTATTGGGTTTAATATGATGACCGGAGTCACTATTATTGTTGTTTAGTCGTTCAGTCATGTGCTGACTGTCCATGAGCCTATGAACAGCAGCATGCCAGGTACATCACTCAGTCACTGGTCCTCTGAGCTCCATCAAGTTTGTGTTCATTGCATCAGAGTCTTCTCTATGGAATATTTCTGTCTCATGTCATGGTCAAAATATTTGAGCTGAAGCCTCATGATTATATCTTCTAGTAAACATTTTGGCTTTATTTTCTGAAGTATTGATTTATTGAATCTCCTTGTACTCCAAGGAACTCTAAGCAGTTTTTGCAAATACCACAATTCATAGGCATCAATTATATGTCGCTCAGACTTTTTGATGAGAATACCATAATACTAACTATGTGGACCTTTTAATACAGTATATTTACTTGTTGCTAGCTTTTCCAAGCTTGCCATAGATTTTCTCCTCAGAAAATAAATCTTTTAATTTCATGGTTACAGTTACTAACTGAAAAGATCTTGGAAATTAAAAAATAAAATCTGTCACGGGCTCTACTTCTTTCCCATCTATGTCCTTCTCTGCCTAGGCACAGGGTCCAAATCCCCTGTGGCCAGCCAAGGATCTGTTCTCAGACTTATATCGAGGTCAGTATCACATGCTTCACTATTGCATATATCAATGCTGGCTGTAATTAACTGCCATAGCGTTATTAGTCTACATTTAAGCTAACAACAATCATGTTTTAGATATCTGGCTATATGATATCTTTAAGATTGTGGGAGCTACATGTTAAGGGGTGGGGGAGACTTTCATTGAAGGAATGCCTACCTGAGAGGCACTGGGAAAAGCTTACACCTCTTACATTTCCTTCATAATGCTTGCAGATGCAGAAGATTTCTTGACCTGATTTGTACCTAAAACAAAACAAAATAATAAAAAAAAACAACACCTACAAAATAAGGCCTTAAAAGATAGGGATTGCAGCATCTCTTCTAAACAGGAATCCTCAGTGACCATCAATTGGTGACATAATCAACAGAACCCTACATGTCAACAGAGAAGCGGATCAAGGACCATGTGATGGAAGGTAGCCATCAGAATTCAAAAAATCAACCATCACATAGGCCAAAATCCAATAATCTGTAGCCATGCTAGATTAGATTAACATTGTGACCAATATATTGTCACTGAGGAGTGCTGTTGATAGGGCACACACAACTGTGCAGTCCCTAGGTCCTTCTCCGCCTAGGCACAGGGGGAGGCAACACCCTTGGAAGGCAGTGGCACCTGCAGTTGTTGGAAGCATGGTGGGAGGAGAGAAGGGGCCAGGCTGCGGGTGGCAAGTGGGATGCCTGGGAGTGGAGGAGGCAGGGCTGGGTACCAGATCACGTTACATGGCTTTGGTGGTGACTTCCTGGAATGCTCTCTGGTCCGCCCCAAACATGAGCAGCCTGGTCAGGTAGGATTCAGTCATCAGATGGCTGCTTTAATCACCTCAGTGGAAGGGCCCTGGTGATAGCCTCAGTCTCTGGAGGAGGGGGAAAGTGGGGTTTCGAATCTCGTGGTGTTGCCAGTGGTCCAGATGGTGACTCCACTATTCATACTACATCCTCTGAACCAGGGCCCTCGGCTCTGCTTCTCTCCTCCTCCCCCTGCGCTGGTTCATGCTGAGAGGGGGTTTGCTCCTCCACTTTCTGCTCCACTGGCGCCAACACCCCTGCCTCTGGCTCGCCACTGGACCCAGACTTCTGTGATGCTGACAGATAGAAAAGAAAGGTATATGTCATTAGTTTGGTTAATAATACATTGTTTTGTGTGCATTCCTAACTATCTGACATCTAGGCTGGAACTTGAATCATTCTCCTAATCGCAACTCAGATTAGCTATAGTTTGCTAGATATGCTATTCTCTTTTGTTCCTGGTCTTGATTCCGGCTGCGTTCTTTAACTGTATAGGCTGCAGCGGACACACCAATACATGGACTCTCTATTGCTTGATTACTCTTGTTGTGCCCAGGAATGAGAGTGATTTGTCAGCTTCATGGATTTCATGACGCATCCATCTATCCCTTGTTACTTCCATGGAGCTGGCATGTCAGTGTCCTTGTTGGTCATCATGTACATATGTAGTGTGCGTGATGTACATGTGATGGCAGGTTGGTGTATGTGATATTCACCTGACATGGAGGCTGGGTCCTACTGGGCCACCAGGACTGAAGCTCCAGCGGCGGGCACCTGGCTCAGAAGGTCCTTGACGACCCTATCCCACTCATTATAGCTCACAGTCATGTTGTTGTCCACCTTGGCCATCATGCTCCTCGCCATGGCCCTGATGTTGTCAAAACAGTGCTTGATGGACCTCACATCCCTTGGCTCTGTGCCCATTGCTGTAACCTCAGCCACTACCTCCTTCCATGCCTTAGTGCTAGACCCTGGTCTAACTTCCCTCCCCCTGCAAGAATGACAGGGCGGCCCCATGCATAGCATCATGGAGGACCACATTCTCCCACTGTGTGTAATTGTGGGCCCTGTGTTTGCCTTTAGCCTCTTGCCCTCCTGACTGTGGATGGGGTCCTTACCTCCCTGACCTGTCCCTGAGGCCTGTCCCTCCCCCAAACTACCACCCCCCTCGGATCCAGCCTCTCCCCCTCTGTCCTTCTTCTAGGTGTTCCTGGTGCAAGAGCCACCCTGCCACCTCCTCCTCTACACTCCCCTCCTCCTCCTGCTCCTCCTCTCCACCACTCATCCTCGATACCACTCCTCTCCTCCTACCTTCCACTCCACCCCTCTCCTCTTCTCCACCACTACTCACCAGGGCTACCTCTCCTCTCTCTCCTCCTCCCCACCTCTCCACTCCTCTCCTCCCTCCATTCCAATCCCCAAAATAATATAACGATATTTTTTTTAAATTTATTTCTGTAAATATATGATGGGGAAAAAAACGGTGTTTATTATGTGTAATTAATAACTGTTGGTGGATGGGGTGTGGGGGATGAGATGGGTGTGTGTGTATGGAGTGACCTAGCTCTATGTGTCTCCATGTGTGTTCTTTAAAGTATGTGTATTGCAACTATGTGGAATATGTAAATATGTGTAAAAATAGCAGAAGATAAATGAACAAAACCGCAAACTACTGCTCTCAAATTACTCCTGCTCTCTCTCTTTCTCTCTCTCATAAACCTCCACAGTCACTGTCAATCATCTGCGGCTAGACCACTTTCTATTGGCTGAGAGGCCTGTGTGGCACTACATTATACTGCAATTGAGTCTCTAGCTGAGCTAAGAGCATATCTTACTATACAATTGGAATGAAAAGGCTTTAGCTCAGCTGGGAGAATCTCAAATATGAATGAATAGGAAAACATTTGTAATTTGCAAAGTTCAATACTACTTTAGCAATCCAAACTCCTATGATGAAAGTAACATCTTTTCTTGGTTTTATTTCCCAGAAGCAAGAAGTGACAAGGAGACATTCTACAATCAGCAATGTAAATAGATCAAAAAAGATAACAGAATGGGTAAGTCAAGACATCTCTTCAAGAAAACAAAACTGGTGATCTCAAAGGCATGCCAAAGTGGGCATATAAAAGACAAAGATGGAAGCGACTTAACAGAAGAAGATCAAATAAAGAATAAGTGGAAGGAAAACACTGAGTGATGACCTCAATAGTTTGTCCAATGAGATGGAGACAGACATCTTGGAGAGCAAAGTGAAATGGGTCCTAGGATACCTTGCTGATAACAAAGCCGCCAGAGTTGATACAATCACAATTGAACTATTCAAAATTCTATAAGATGATGGCCAATAGAGTGTAAAAGATCAGTCTACATCCCAATCCCAAAAAAAGGCAGAGCCAAAAGCATGCTCCATATATTGAACAATGCACTAATTTCACATGCCAGCAAGGTATTGCTCAAGATCCTACAAGCTCAACTCCAACAATATATGGACCGGGAACTACCTGATGTGCCAGCCAGGTTCTGCAGGGGAGAGGCACAAGAGATCAAATTGCCAATGTTTATTGGAGAAAGCAAGAGAGTTCCACAGAAACATTTTCTTCTGCATAGACATTCCTAAAGCCTTTGACAGTGTGGATCACAGCAAAATGTAGCAAGTTCTTAAAGAGATTGGAGTACCAGATCATCTCATCCACTTCCTGAAGAATCTGTATGTGGACCAAGAAGCCCCAGTCAGAACCAACATGGGACAACAGAATGGTTCAAGATCAGAAAAAGATGTGTGAGAAGGTTTTACATTGTCACCTTATTTATTCAATTTATATGCAGAATTCATCATGCGTAAGACCTGGCTGGATGAACCCAAATATTATAATAATCAATATTGCTGGAAGAAATATCAATAACCTCAGATACGCCAATGATACTACTTTGATTGCTGAGAGTGTGGAAGAACAAACGGACCTATTAATGAGGGTAAAATAAGACAGTGCACAAGCTGGCCTGCTGCTCAACTTTGAAAAGATGAAGATCATGGCAAACAGCAATATCTGTAACTGGCACATAGATGGGAAAGAAATGGAGGCTGTGACATATTTTATTTTCCTGGCTTCCAAGATCTTTTCAGTTAGTAACTGTAGCCATGAAGTTATAAGACTGTTTTCTGAGGAGAACATCTATGGCAAGCTTGGACAAGCTAGTAGAAAGTAAAGATATTAAAAGGTCCACATAGTTAGAACTATGGTATTCCCAGTAGTAACATACGGATGTGCGAGCTAGACCTTCAAGACGTCTGAGCGCCATATAATTGATGCCTTTGAATTGTGGTGTTTGCAAAAACTGCTTAGAGTTCCTTGGAGTGCAAGGAGATTCAATAAATCAATACTTCGGAAAATCAAGACAAAATATTCATTAGAAGATATAATCATGAGGCTTAAGCTCAAAGAATTTGGCCATATCATGAGACGGCAGGATTCCCTAGAGAATGCTGATGCTAAGAAAGATTAAAGTCACAAGAAGAAGGGGGTGACAGAAGCAGAGATGCATATATGAGCACACTGAAGCAATGACCACAAAATTGATGGAGCTCAGAGGAGCAGTGACTGAGAGATGTACCTGGTATGTTGCTGTTCATAGGGTTACGGAGAGTCGGCACACGACTGAATGAGTAAACAGCAACAATAGCGACTCCGGTCATCATATTAGACCCAATAAAGATTTCTGACCATTGGGTATTCTGACCACTCCCTAAGACTTTGATCAGTTAGTGTTTTTACAGTCCTCACTATTACCTTTCCCTTAGGGTATTATGAGGTAATAAAAATTAATGTTGGGGAGCTTATTATCCCCTCCCCTAACCTCTATGTATGTAATACAACTATGCTTGGGGATATCCAGGGCATTAGGCCTTCCCCCCACACCCTGATGCTTTGGAATAAGGGCCAATAGACTCCTTCATATAACTACTATCTACCTAGTCAGAAACTACCCATCTAGACCCCATGGGCCTAGTAATGCTTACACAGTCCAGAGGTGAGCAGATCTAGACAAGTTGTAAGTGCTATGCACAAAAATGATTTCTTATTCAATTAAATGGAGTGATTTCTGATGACCCTTTTTTTCATTGGATTTCGGTTGCAGTGGTTTACTGACTACATGTGACCCTGGTAGGTGTTATGCATCATGCTTATTATAGATTATGACATTACCCCCTGTAGGTATCCCCTTTTTCCCACAAGCCTCTTGCTCTCTCGGTGTCCGCCCACACCACACCCATGATATTAATGCACAGTCTTGTCCATTTCTGATTGTGCTCTGTGTATGAAATAAAGCTTTGTTATACCATTCTAACCATGTCAGTGTGTTGTCAATGGTTGGGGCTATGAGACATCCACATACATCACATTTGTGTCACATTCCTATATATGTAAACTAATGAGCCCTAGTTACGATGCAATAGATCAATACATATAACAATAATAATAGTCATAATAGCATTAGACATAATTTAATAATATATATCATATATAATCAAAATAAATGGTTAATACACATGCAAAGTCCAATTTGTGATACTATGGAGTATCAACATTCCCTTGATGACCTTATAGGAATATGACAGGTGATACTGGATTGGGTTCCAGTTCCTTCTCTAGTGGATTGTTAATTGTCTTACCTCTCTGCTATTAACTGTCCACCTAGAATGGCCCTACATGGTATAGTTCACAGCTTCATTGCAGTACACAAGCCCCTTCACCACCACCACCACTTAGTGATGAAGGGGAACTGAGGAACATAGACCACACTAATCCACTCTAACCCATCAGGAGGGGCCTCAAAAACACATGGAGGCTGTGCAGAGCCACATGGATAAACAGCCAACTCTCCTCCATCTCCGCTATGTCAATCCTGGAGAGTCCCACGCCATTGCTTGTGGCCATGTGCCAAAATGGATAGCCATCCCCATTATGTTTTGCTATTTATCAATTTACATTAGTGTGGTGTATGTTCCCTTGGTCCCCTTGTGGATTGCTAATCGGTGGTGGTGAAGGGGCTTGTGTACCTGAATGAAGCTGTGAGCCGTACCATGTAGGGCCACTGTAGGTGTGCAGATGATAGCAGAGAGGTCAGACAAATCACAGTCCACTAGAGAAGGAACTGTCAGCCCACTCCAGCATGTTTGGCATGGAAACCTTGTAGAACAGCACAGGCAGAGACCTAGCTAAATGTGCTGCAGTCCATAGGGTCACAGAGAGTCACACACGACTGAAGGACTGAACAACAAATATTAAAATGTTCCCCAGATACTTGATATATGTGATGTGACGGCGTAATTTGGCCACTATTTTTTCCCCAATGTAGATGTGATGAGCGAGTATTGCATGTATATGCAACTATATATATATTCCAGGGTTTACATTAGAGCCTCTATGAGTGAGGAAGGGTTAATATGGCATCAGTTTCTTGTTTTTGTGATGCAATTTAATCAGGTAGTGTGTTTTTAATTGCTTTCTCTATGTTGCAGCATGGCTTTTCATATTGGCATATGCATGACCATTCCAACATATGATAAAATAAAATATTTTTAAATGCGTATTTTTTATTTAAAGATTATTATGAAAGTAATTGTAATGCTTTTTCATACTTTCCCCATATTTTAAAATCCACTGGTGTGTTTATATTGTCTTTTACAGTGTTGAGAACTTGTCTGTAAACCCTTTGCACGTCCTATTTGGAGCCAGTAATAGTTTTGCCTCCATTTGCAGGTTACAGGTTTTAGCGCCAGTGGGTTTTTGGGGACTCGTAGCAATTTAATAGCAATTTTCGAACGTAACAGTTACGAGCTTGACAGATCAAAGGTTTTGCGGCAACAGTGTTCCAATTTCAACATGCCATAGGGTTTTCCGTCTGTAACTCACAGATCGTTTGCAGGTAGCTTTACCAGGCCAATTTAACAGCCGTAAGTCTTGCGGGCTCTGTTACAGGCTACGGATTTACACGTTGCAGGAATTTAATAGGGCCGCTGGAGACTCAGAAGGGTTGTATATATCAAAGAAAACCTCAAACCCTTTTGAAATAATTGTGTACAGACCAAATTATTTCCATTTACTAGAGAGGTCTGCTAAATGATTATGAAATAATTATATAATACCTTCATATAAAACCAAAGTCAATTCTTTTATGCTTGCATCATAGTAATTTTGCTTTGGAAATCCTAAAATCTCAAGTCTATGTTATAAGGTGCTCTCAGGTCTAAATCAATGGTCTTGTTCAGCTTTGATAGTAAGATTACTTAAACCTAACAAAGAAAGAACATTTGAGTCAAAATGAAATAAATCTAATTTATTAACCAATTCAAGTAAACAAACTAGATTAATGTTATTCCTAAGTGATCTGTTTTCCAGGTCATAAACCGTTCCTGGATTGCTCTGCTTTGTAGAATGAAATGTTCTCTTATTTTCCTGTTAAACTTATTGGCCTTCTACAGGCATAATATAATGTTACTTGAATAGTTTTTTTTTCTCCTTAAATGAGTCCACATTCTTTTGAATAGTTTTTTAAAAAGGGCATAATAGTTTCTGTTATTAGTTGTAATATCAAAAAATCAATTTTCCTATTGTTTTAGCTTTTATAGCACTCAATCTGTTTGTTTACTTTAAGTGGTCAGGAGTGTGGCATGTACCACAGAATTTAATCAGCCTATGGGGAAATTCTCGCTGGTCCTGACAGTATTAAAAGCTCTCTCTAAATAGTTATACACATCCCTCATTGCAATAATATATTTTTACTTTTGCAATTAGAATGTCCAAAGAATGCCTTATACTTTTGGTTCTTGCAAAATCTGTTGAGTGTAGGAAGCTTATAAAAGCCACTAACTGGGTGATTTTTTTCACTTGGTTATCAGTGCTCTTTTTAATTATGTTAAGCAGTACTGATGAAAACTCTAAGAGTCGAGAACATTTGAAGCACTACAAAAGTTTTTTTTCTTAATGATTCATGCACCATAATATACAGTCCACCCTCCTTCCTTTTCAGCACTATTTTTACAAAAAGTCAAGTCAACAAAAGACTTACCGTATATAATTGAGTATAAGCCGACCCGAATATAAGCCAAGGCACCTAATTTTACCACAAAAAACTGGAAAAACTTATTGACTCGGGTATAAGTCTAGGGTGGGAAATGCAACAGCTACTAATACATTTCAAAAATAAAAATAGATACCAATAAAATTACATTAATTGAGGCATCAGTAGGTTAAATGGTTTTTAATATTTATTTCAAAGAAAAACAGTAAACTAGCTGTGTAAGTGGAAAATAGAGTCAACAAAAACAATATGGTATCAACATTAACTTTAAAAGTACAAAAACTTTAGCTCAATCAACAACCAAGCTTCCCCCCTCATCCACCTCTTCTCCCCACATCCCCCTCTTCCCCCATCTTCCTCTTCCCCCCTCCCCATCATCCTCATCTTCTCCCTTCCCCCATTATCCTCCTCTTCCCCTCCCTTCCCCTCTCACCCTTCTCTTCCCACCCTTGCCCTCTCCCCCTCCTCCCCCTCTCACCCTCCACCCCTTACCCTCCTCTTCCCCTCCTCTTCCACCCTCATCCTCCTCTTCCCTCCCTCATCCTCCTCTTCCCCCTTCATCCTCAACCTCTTCCCTCCTCTTTCCTCCTTATCCTCCTTCCTCCCCCCCCCTCACCTCTTCTCTGTAGCCTCCGATCAGCTCCTGCTGCTGATGATCAGAGCCCCGCAGAGTGTCTTATGCCTTTCTCTGGAACCGGCATATGCTAATGATGGGACACGCTGGAGCTGATCTGAGGCTAATAAGAACAGGTGAGAGGGGGGAATGAGGAATGAGAAATGACAAAGGAGAAAGGGGGAGGGAGGAGGAGGATGGGGAAGAGGGGGAAGGAGGAGGATGGGGAAGAGGAGGGAGGAGGAGGAACACACGCACTGCACCGGAGAACAGGTGAGTGGGACCCTCACTCGAGTATAAGCCAAGGGAGGCTTTTTCAGCATTAAAAAAATGTGCTGGAAAAGTCGGCTTATATTTGAGTATATACGGTATGTGCTTTGCCCAGATAACGATATGTCTTGGTCATTAATAAATGTAATGTAGCCAACTGTCTTAACAATGTACAGAGGAGATCCAAGCCTTTTGTTATCAGCTCAGCTTTCACTAAACATATTAGTTTTAGGTAAATACAAATAAGCTGTTAGGAATCAAACATATGCATAAGTGTTGAAAATGTGTTTGACCTCTTGGTTCACTGAAATGGTTAAACATGAATACTGTTTAATCAAACTGTCAATTTTAATGTATAAATATAATGTAACACACACACACACATATATATATATATATATATATATATATATATATATATATATACAGTGTCTTGCAAAAGTATTCACCCCTCTTCGCATTTTTCGTGTTTTGTCGCCTCACAACCTGGAATTAACATTGATTTGAAAATGTTTTTTTTTTTTATTGTGAAGCAAACAACAAATAGGACAAAATAACAGAAACAATCAATGTGCATAACTATTCACCCCCCTAAAGTCAATACTTTGTAGAGCCACCTTTTGTGGCAATCACAGCTCCAAGTCGCCTTGGATAAGATTGCCACATCTTACCACTGGGATTTTTGCTCATTCCTCCTTGCAAAACTGCTCCAGCTTCTTCAAGTTGGATGGTTTGCGCTTGTGAAAAGCAATCTTTAAGTCTGTCCACAGATTTTCTATTGGATTGAGGTCTGGGCTTTGACTAGGCCATTCCAACACATTTACATGTTTCCCCTTAAACCACTCAAATGTTGCTTTAGCAATGTGTTTGGGGTCATTGTCCTGCTGGAAGGTGAACCTCCGTCCTAGCCTCAAATCCCAGACAGAGTGGTACAGGTTTTGCTCAAGAATATCCCTGTATTTAGCACCATCCATCTTTCCCTGAACTCTGACCAGTTTCCCAGTCCTGGCTGCTGAAAAACATCCAGACAACATGATACTGCCACCACCATGTTTCACAGTGGGGATGGTGTTCTTTGGGTGATGTGATGTGTTGGGTTTGCGCCAGACATAGCGTTTTCTTTGATGGCCGAAAAGTTAAATTTTAGTCTTAGTAGACCAGAGCACCTTCCTCCATACATTTTGGGAGTCTCCCACATGACTTTTCGCAAACTCAAAATGTGCCGTTTTGTTTTTTGCTGAAAGTAATGGCTTTCTTCTGGCCACTCTGCTATAAAGCTTAACTCTATGGAGAGTATGGCTTATTGTTGTCCTATGTACAGATACTCCAGTCTCTGCTGTGGAACTCTGCAGCTCCTCCATGGTTACCTTAGGTCTCTGTGCTGCCTCTCGGATTAATGATCTCCCTGCAACGTCCCTGAGTTTTGGTGGGCGGACGTCTCTTGACAGGTTTGCTGATGTGCCATGTTCTTTCCATTTGGTTATGATATATTTGATGGTGCTCCTGGGGATCAACAAAGATTTGGATATATTTTTTTATTACCTAACCCTGACTTGTACTTCTCAACAACATTGTCCCTTACTTGTTTGGAGAGTTCCTTGGTCTTCATGGCAGTGTTTGGTTAGTGGTGCCTCTTGCTTAAGTGTTGCAGCCTCTGGGGCCTTTCAAAAACGGTGTGTATATGTAATGACAGATCATGTGACTCTTAGATTGCACACATGTGGACATCATTTTACTAATTATGTGACTTCTGAAGGTAATTGGTTATACCAGAGCTTTTTATAGGCTTCATAACAAAGGGGGTGAATACATACGCACATGTCAATTTTCTGTTTTCTATTTCTAAAAAATAGTTTTATGTATATATTTTTCTCATTTCACTTCACCAACTTAGACTATTTTTTTCTGATCTATAACATAAAATTCAGATTAACAAAACATTGAACTCAAGGCTGTAAAGTAACAAAATAGGTAAAAAGTCAAGTGGGGGGTGGATACGTTTGCATAATTTACTTATTTTTATTTGTTTTTATTTGTTTCTGAAAGTCTTATTTAAATGGAAATACATTGAATACATAAAATTATATATCTGTGAATTGAGCCACCACAAAATTGCTAATTTTAGCTAAATTAAAGACTTTCGCCTTGGTAACTTTCTGATTTCTCAATTAAACTAACTACTAAGATAATTATGAAAACAATGCTGCTTATACAAAGAAGGGATAAAATTACCTGGAGAGTAACCCCAGTGACAATGTCAGAGACAGGCATAGGGATGAAAGGGAAACAAGAGGGGGTGTCTATCTCAGTATACAGCAGCAAATAAACATATTGTTCTCTGAGAACACAATTGCAAGTATATCTCCCTGACAAAGATCAGCATAATTTACTGGAAAATATTGTATTATGTCTTTACATATCGCAATGCGAATGACATTGGAAATGAGTGACTTCAAATTTCCATTAAACAAATGCTAAAAAAACTGCCATACTGAGAGATTTGTATCAATATATAAACAATGATAATTAAAGCAAATGTCCTGCTTTTTTATGAACAATAGAGACATGAATACAACCTAATTATAATGCTTTTTGTCTTTGTTGTTGTGGCATCTGCTTGTTTGGCTCATACATTTCAAGAAAGAAATAGCAGCAGCTTTTGAGTTTTCTTTTATGAATTACATAGATAAAAATAAATTATTCAGCACTTATGGGAGAAAGAAAGATTTATGTTTTTAAAGATGGAATAGCAGCTGCTGTCATATTGTATTGATAAAATCATAACTGTTATCATGTGTGTAAACATGCCCTATTTTTAAAGGGTTGTATTTAAATATTGGCATTTTCATTATTTTACTTCTGCTCCTTGAATCATCTTAGTACTTAGTTCATTGCTTCCACAGAGAAGCTATGATTTTTGTATAACGTATCAGACATCTGACAGAAGAGATACAGACACAGATACAACAAATATGTTGTTTAATTCCATTGAAGCACCAACAATTGTAACAATGTCAACTACTGTATTTATTAAGAAGTCAAAGAGAAACAAAAATAAAGATAAAAAAAAATCTAGTGCCAAGGACAAGTTTAAAGTGTATAAACTGGAATCATGAAACACAGATTTCTTACATTGGAAAGACTAAAAGCAATGACAAATGTAGGTTTTCATCATTCAGCAAGAACTGCAGAATACTTAACTGTGACCATAATGGGGCGTAATAGACTAGTACATGTTGTTTTTATAAAATAGATATAATATATGCCTTCAGATAATATGTCTTTAATCACATATATAGTTGTGAGCGTACGGGTCGTTGCTCACGCTTGCGGGCTCGCGAAGCGAGCCGCGGCCATCGCGTAGCGAGCCGCGGGCCTTGCGAAGCGAGGGCCGTGGCTCGCGCAGCGAGCCGCGGCCCTCGCGTAGCGAGGTCACTGGGCAAGGGCCTCAGTTGCTGGCGAGGTCACTGGGCAAGGGCCTCAGTTGCTGGCATGGAGCGCCGAAGGCGCTCCATGCCAGCAACTGAGGCCCTTCGCGAAGCGAGGGACTCAGTTGCTGGCGAGGTCACTGGGCAAGGGCCTCAAACCCTCGCAAACTTCACGTCGCTACTCAAAAAACACGACACACAAATTACGACACTCGCTAAATTTTACGAGGAACGCAAACAACCTACGAAACACGTTACCACACATTACGACCTCGCAAACATCGGACGCAACACGCAGACATACAAACATTTAAAACACAATACATACACACAGCACATACATAAAAACCTTACCTACACCAAGAGGGAGCACCCAGGACCTCAAAAATGCAACTTAGACCTCGATTTTACTCAAAATAAAAGAGTTTTGAGACTAAAAAAAAATCTAAGCGACAGAAAAAATGGCCGCCGAACAAAACGAAAACGAGGCTACAGCACTCTAAACTCGCAAAACACCACAACAAACTCGCAAAACACCACAACAAACTCGCAAAACGCCACAAACCACCTACGGATATTCATACCACACAGTGCACACATTCAGCATGCTTACACAGCAGCTCCACACCACTAATGCTGCAGCAACATCAACACAGATTGCCAGCTCTTCATCACAATGCTTCAAAATAGGTACAGTATATTCATTTAGTAATGTATTACATATTTCATTATTAGACACCAAACAGCATTAGCTACCTTACAATTTCATTGCCGTCATTTTTTGACGGGCAATTCGCTAGTATATATATAATTCTTGAGATTATAGATGACATCACATTAGACCCCCGATGACACCACTGACTGAAACAGGCGATATCATCAAATGCAATGGAGTAGCAAAACTCCATCAACTTAAAGGGACAATTAATTAAGCACAACTTGGAGCACACCACTGTAACATACTCATAAAAAACATGTTGAAATACTTTTTGATGTTTTGAAATCGGTGAATTTTTCACATAAAAAATCCTAAAAGAAGTGACTGTTTACTTGAGCTCTGGCAAGTCCCCCAGGCAGACTGGCAGCAAAAGCTCATGCAGAGAGCAGAAACAGAGAGTGATTTAACCCTTCTCAAATATATCTGTGCAGAGAAATGACTGCTTCAAACGGCTAAATATGTGACTTGGGAGTTAACCAGAACCCAAGGAAAAGCCAAAAATCTATGGGCCTCATTCTATTAGCGGCCGCAGCCGTTGCGGGTGCCTTGCTATCTCTTGCGGCCGCTCGCGCCGGAGGAAAGCCTTTGATCTAAAACGGCCGCAAGAGTTTCGGCCGTAAGAAATTCCTATTTGCAATTCAATTGCTCCGGGAACCCTCTCTGCAAGGCTAAAAACGAGCCGCAGCTTACTTGCAGGAAAGAGGTCCCGCTAGCACCAATTAAGCACATAAAATAGCTCAAATAAAGTCATCCTGCACTTTGAGAAGACTATAAAGGGATTTTAGGTGTTAGAAAAAATAGCACATAATTATCCTATACTCAAATCCGTAAAATATTTTATTTTTAATATCCGTAAAATATCCATGTAAAAAGTCCAGAGTGCTTGGAGCACTTCAGACCCGCCCACGCCGCAGCCGGCAAATAAACAGTTAATTTGAACTCGGGTTTGGGCTGATGTGCAAGCTTGAGAGTGGGTTACTTTTAATCCTCATGTCCCCCAATATGATCCCTAGCATTTATAGAGCTTTACAGTGCAGGCTTGAATTTATTTTTGCGTTTTTAGATTTCACAGCTTACGGCCGGTTTCAAGATATGCGGCCGGCCGTAAGGGGAGATCCTTGCGGGGCCGTATAATAGAATCACGAGTTAACAGAACCCCCGCAAGGAATCGCAGCCTTACGGCCGATTTACGGCCGGTAATAGAATGAGGCCCTATGTATGCAGCACCGCCCGCTTTCGGCATACGACGTTAATCATGGGCTAGTCAGAAGTCTGTTTGTAAATAGACTGAAGAACTTAAATTTTCAGGCTGTTATAAGTGTAATTTAAAAAAATAAATAGACCATTTTAACACAGAATGTTGTGCTTGTTCACACCAGGAAGAGCACTAATGGTGAGGTAAATATCCCTTTAAAAAAGGAACTGACAAAGTAGCTTCATAACTTACTTTGTACATGTATCTCATAGCATTTTTTTAATATGCCCTGCTCTTTATTATAGGTAATGGAGAAAGTAATTATCTATAATCAATATTCTTCCATCTTGAGGTATTTTAATTAGACTTATTTTTTAATTTGTAATTGTATTTAATACAGGTTAAATACACTAAAAGCAGCAGAAAAATTGATCCAGATTATTTACTGATTTGGGGTCTTGGCCTTGTCAGCCAGTAAGCGGTAATATAGATGTATGAGTCATATTTGTCTACCAATGAATTCTACAAATGCACTTATTCACTGTGCATTTCCTGTTAGCTTTAATGACTTTTAAATAGGCTTTACTTAATATATTTTTTCCTGCAAAACAGAGCTATGGTAATGTTTGCAGAATGCTCTTTTAAATGCATGAAAATAAATTATTGTAGTCCATGTGCCTTTAAGTTTTTATTTGGCAGTGAGATCCTTTTAGTGCAATTACTTTTGTGTTTTGCATTTTGCCCATTTTCTCCTATGTTTTTCAGACCTTGAGCACCTTTGCGATGAGAAACAAAATAAATACTTTTATGTACGATCAGTTAATCCTCAGATACAATTTAGAGTGGTCAGTATAAAGTGGTCTTCACTCCAAATTAATTCTGGTGATAAATAAACTCTGTAATGGAATACATTGGGAACTTCTGAAGAAATAGAGGTAATGCTCAGCAATTGTAGAGCTGTTTTGCCTGCCTTGTGCACACATCTAGCCATATTCAATTCCCTGATATTGCAAATTACACCATGAGTAGGTACAAAGGGCCTCATTCAATTGTGATTTGGCCAATTCAATAGGGCTCTAAATAAGCGCAGAGCATCTTTTTTTTACAGAACTTTTTAGTTAGTGAACTTCTATCAAAAAGCAAGGTCTTCACTAACTAAAAACTTCAGTAAAACAATATGCTATGTGCTTATATAGAGCGCTAATCAATGGGCCAAATTGCAATTTAATGAGGCCCAAAGTAAATTTCCCTAGCTATTATATTCCCCCATCGCAGTATATTTGCAAGAGAACTTCCCCTGAGCACTATGGCAAGCCAGAAATGCTAAATACGACAAAGTTTCCTATTGATTTTCCCACATAAGGGATTTTACGAGTTGCTTCAGCTCCAAGAAGCTATTCAATTCCAAATAACCTTAAATTACATTGCTCTTGCAACTCCTAAAATTTGACTTTTGCAGCTAGGGAGCTCCATTAGATGAGTTCATTTTTTTATAGCATCTTTTTTTTTTATGGAGGCCCCGTTCTGGTCCAGAAGATGAAGAGCCTGGGCTTCAATCAAGACTGACGAGAACCAGAACATCTTCCATCAAGTTGGATAGCCCGCCTTGTCCAGGGCAGATTATTGAGGACCAGGGCATCAATGAGTATCGCTGGGTGATCATGAGGCCTAGGTAAGTATTACTGATTAATTTTATTTTACAGGGTTAATGCATTTTTTAATTATTTATTTTTAATTGTAGTTTTTTTTTCAGAATTAATTATTTTTAATTGTTTGTAATGTTTTACTATATTTTGTAAATTTGGGTTTTATTTTATGTAATTTAGGTTACATGCTTATCTTAAGTTTGACTGAATAGATAGATCTCTTTTGCATTTTAATTACCAATGGAAAATATTGAAACACTGCTAAAACTAATATTTTCAAACAGATTTCACAAGCAAAGACCAATTCTAATATGGCAAAGTTTTTTATATACATTGACCTAAATACAAGCATTAGTCTGTTAGAAAAGTAGACTTAAAAAATGCTGAGCATGAGTATTACTTCATTTAGAAGTATCCTAAAAAAGGCAGTGATGAAGCGGGACTGGAAATGAGCAAATCAATCGGTTGATGCGACTACAAGGTCGATGGGGAGGAACACCGACATAGATTCTCAGTGTGTAGCAGAGACATAGCTTCTCTCCAAAGGGATACCGGGGACAATATCCTCCAGTGTGAGGAATGTCTGTCTGGAGACGCCACTGCGGTTGGATTGTGTCTTGAAATATGCACCAAGTATTGTAATAGAAGAAAAGTGGAGGCGGGTAATGGTTATTCCATATCTGAGCTTTGGTGATACAGAGACACAGCATTACTGCAAAGACACGCCACAAGTGAGGAGAGCAGGCACAACGTCCCACTCTGTGAACTGCAACACGGTTGTAATGAAACCCACAAACTGTGAGTAACATCTAAATGCTCAAATAAGAGCACTCAATAAAGCCAGTAAAAGGAGTATGGTGTACAGCAGTCCTAAAAAGACTTACTGTGAGCTCATGAAATAAATGTCCTTGTATAAGGTGTTTACACTGATAAACAGTCTGATTTATGCTTAACTGTTTAATGCCTGAAAGGTATAGGACTGTTCCAGATAAACTTATTTTGTGTGGTTTAAAGGGCCTAAAAAGAAAATATACCTAGTAAGGCAACAAAGGAATTAGGTGAAAACTAGAAAAGAAACAAGAGAAGAATTAAAGGGATATAAAAGAAGGGGAAAAGGGGAAAAAAGGAATAAAAGAAAAGAGGGGAAAAAAGGAGAGAGTGGTGTAAGAATATTGTGTTGACATATACGGTCTAGATTCTAATTTGGACTTCTTAAATAAATTGATTCCTCTAAATAAAAAGGAGAGAGAGAGAGAAAATAATAGGGGGAAACTGTTATGATGGATAAGGGAAGATAAAGGTTCCAATCCCTGAGAAGGCGTTGAATAAGAACTCCAATTTTTCCCGAGATAATTTACATAAAACTTCTGGATATAAGTTATAAACTACTCCTTTATTAAAAAAGAAAAACAATATGTCAACTAAAGTGAAAGGGAAAGTTAAGAAGGCGTCAGATGAGAAACCCCAAAATCCCCCCCCCCTAAAAATAAAAAGGATTCCTCAGCAACTCCTCAATTTACATCCTTTATAACTGACTAGAGACTTGCCCTTCAAAAAATGACGGTCAATAAAAGAAAATGTTGAAATGCTGTTTGCCACACAATGTGAGTGTACTGTGTGCCTCAACTATATAAACCCCTCTAACACACTAATGAACTCATGTAATAACACTATAAGTGCCATGAGGGTCATCCAGGACCCTCATGACCCAAAGTGTAAGCACTACACCATTTTACCCCTTCACTTATGGGGGTCTATCCAGACCTTCACAAGTCTCTATTTAACCCCATCAGTCCCATAAGGGTATATTATGACAATTATGGGCCTGTTACAACCCAACATTAACCACATAAGTGCCATGACGGTCCTCAAGGACCATCATGACACTAAGTATAAACACTACACTGCACTATACCCCGCCAATAAAACATTAAATATCAACTAAACACCCTCTACTCTAACCTATTAACACCTACACTACCTACCTACCTACCCCTAATAACCCCCTCCCCACCACTGTAATTACATAAATCTAAAAAACTAAAGTCATCAAAAATCAAAAATCTACATTACATAAAATAAAACAAACTAAAATCACCAAAAATAAAAAAGGAACATTACAGAAAATAAATAAATACATTACAACCCCCCCCCCCCACTACAGAAAAAAAATTACACACCTGAAAAGGGAATACATACAATACAATTCAATTAAATACAATACAATACAATTAAATACAATACAATACACCCCTATCTAATATACATCCCCCTATCTAATAAACATCCCCCTATCTAATATACAATAAATACTATATATGCACTATAAATCTCCCAATCTATCTAATATACAGTACATGCTATCTCTATATAGCAACCCTAATTCTAAGCTACAATAAAATAATTAATACCACTTACCTTTGAGATGATTCTTCAGATCACCAACCTAGGGTAAAAAAGATTAAAAAACATTAATACAACACGTTTACATAAAATAAATAAACATTCTAAATATTCTAAATATTCTACTCACCTTTCCAGCATGTCACGTCCTCCATCTTTGCTTCTGCGGCACGGCCCCTGTTAAAAAAAAACTTTACATAAGCACACATACATCAACATGAAACCAAGTAAAATAACACAATCTACATTGTACTTACCTCCCTGCAATGTCTCCGGTCTCCGCATCCGCGCTCTTTAAAAAAATAAAAACAACACACATCTGCCCTGGCGGATGTCCCCGACGCTAATGAGCTTCCTACGGAGTGTTCCACAATAAAATTGGCAATGGCGGCTTCTGATTGGCTGAAAACGCTGTCTATCAAATTTAGCCAATGAGAAGACGCCAATTGTGAACCAATGAGAAAGGCATATACCCCAAAATCCCACGCTGATTGGATAACGCACCTGTCAATCTTTATTTGAACCAATCCGAAGGCTTTATTGCAATCAGCGAATCACAATGGGACACACCCCCACGTACTGATTGGTGAAGACATCTGCGCCTTCCCATTGTCTGTAATACTGATTGACATTGACAATAGCCAATGAGAAGGCGTGAATGCCTTCACCAATCAGTACGTGGGGGTGTATTCCATTCTGATTGGCTATTGTCAGTGACACCAATCAGAATGCGCAGATGCTTCCAGCCAATCACCCTGTGGGAGTGTATTCCATTGTGATTTGCTGAAGGCATCTGCGCCTTGTGATTGGTTTAAATAAAGATTAACAGGTGCATTATCCAATCAGAGTGGGATTTTAGGGTGTATCCCTTTCTGATTGGCTCACACATTGGCGCCTCCTGATTGGGTGAATTTGATAGACAGTGTTTTCAACCAATCAGAAGGCGCCATTGCCTATTTTCTTCCGGAAAAGTCTCCGGGAGCCTCATTAGCGTCGGGGATGTCCGTGAGTGCGAATGTGAATACTTTTTTTTTTTTTTTTACAGGGCGGGGCAGAAAAGGAGGAGGAGGCCGGAGAAATCACGGGGAGGTAAGTACAATGTAGATTAAGTTTATTTTATTTTGTTTTTATGTTTATGTATGTGTATTAATGTTATGTTTTGTTTTAACAGATGCCACACCAGAGAAGGGTAAAAGAATAAGGACTGGACATGCCGGAAAGGTGAGTAAAATATTTTGAATGTTTAGAATGTTTATTTATTTACTGTAAATGTGTAGCACAATTTTTTTTTTCCTAGGTGGCTAATCTGAAGGGACATCTGCAAAGGTAAGTGGTCTTAATTATTTTATTTTAGCTTAGAATTAGATTATTTTATATATAGAAAGCACTTATTGTATGTTAGCTAGGGGTATGTGTTTTATATAGATAGCATAGCATGTATTGTATATTAGATTGTGTTATTTATTTAGATAGATTGTGTGATGTATATTATATAGATAGGATGTGTATTAGATTATGGTATTTATTTAGATAGATTGGGGGATGCATATTAGATAGATAGGATGTATTGTATATTAGATAGGGGTGTATTGTATTGTATTGTATTTAATTGTATTATATTGTATGTATTGTATGTATTTGTATTGTATTGTATTATATTGTATGTATCATATTGTATGTATTATATGTATTTCCTTTTCAGGTGTGTAATTTTTTCTCTGTAGTGGGGGGGGGGGGTTGTAATGTGTTTTTTTATTTTCTGTAATGTTCCTTTTTTTATTTTTTGTGACTTAGGGTTTTTTATTTTATGTAATGTAGATTTTTTATTTTTTGTGACAGGTTTTTTATTTCATGTAATGTAGATTTTTTATTTTGTGTGACTTTAGGCTTTTTGATTTTCTGTAATTAGAGTGGTGGGAGTTATTAGAGGGTAGGTAGGTAGTGTAGGTAGGTAGTGTAGGTGTTAATAGGTTAGTGTAGAGGCTGTTTAGTTGATATTTAATGTTTTATTGGGGGGGTATAGTGCAGTGTAGTGTTTATACTTAGTGTCATGATGGTCCTTGAGGACTGTCATGGCACTTATGTGGTTAATGTTGGGTTGTAACAGGCCCATAATGGTAATAATATACCCTTATGGGACTGATGGGGTTAAATAGAGCCTTATGGTGGTCTGTATTGACCACCATGAGTTAATGGGTTAATTTAGGCCTTATGGTGGTCTGTATTGACCACCATGAGTTAATGGGTTAATTTAGGCCTTATGGTGGTCTGTATTGACCACCATGAGTTAATGGGTTCATTTAGGCCTTATGGTGGTCTGGATTGACCACCATGAGTTAATGGGTTAATTTAGGCCTTATGGTGGTCTGTATTGACCACCATGAGTTAATGGGTTAATTTAGGCCTTATGGTGGTCTGGATTGACCCCCATGAGTTAATGGGTTAATTTAGGCCTTATGGTGGTCTGGATAATTATATACCCTTATGGGACTGATGGGGTTAAATAGAGGCTTATGAGGGTCTGTATGGACCCCCATGAGCGACAGGGTTAATTAACGGTTTATGGGGGTCTGTATTAAACCCCATAAGTGAGGGGGTTAATTAAGGGTTTATGGGGGTCTGCATTGATCCCCATGAGTGAGGGGTTAATTAAGTGCTTATGGGGGTCTGTATTGACCCCCATGAGTGAGAGGGTTAATGAAGTGCTTATGGGGGCCTGTATTGACCCCCATGATTGACAGGGTTAATGAAGGGCTTATGGGGGTCTGTATTGACCCCCATAAGTGACAGGGTTAATGAAGGGCTTATGGGGGTCTATATTGACCCCCATAAGTGACAGGGTTAATTAGGGGTTTATGGGGTCTGTATTGACCCCCATGATTGAGGGGGTTAATTAAGTGCTTATGGGGTTCTGTATTGACCCCCATGAGTGACAGGGTTACTGAAGGACTTATGGGGGTCTATATTGACCCCCATGAGTGACAGGGTTAATTAGGGGTTTATGGGGGTCTATATTGACCCCCATGATTGAGGGGGTTAATTAAGTGCTTATGGGGTCTGTATTGACCCCCATAAGTGACAGGGTTACTGAAGGACTTATGGGGGTCTATATTGACCCCCATGAGTGACAGGGTGATAGTGTATATTTGTTTCCTTTTATAACAGGTCCTTTAAGGACCTTTACCTGTAACGCAGGAATTTTGAATTTTCATTGCAGTGGGGGTCCACCTCACTGCGATGGTTAATGTGGGGTTAATGCAGGTCTCAGAGCTTATCTCGGATCCCATGGGGTTAATGCAGGTTTCCGAGCTTATCTCGGATCCCTTCTTGGGTAAGTTGTACGTGGCTGGGCTTTGAGCCTCGTTTTCGTTTTTTTGCGGCTGCCATTTTTTCTCTTGCTTAGGGGATTTTCGTGTGTCTGAACTCAGGAATTTGGACTTAAATGGAGGTGTAACTTCACATTCAGAGGTCCTGGATGCCCCCCTTGCTATGTGTAAGCTTTCTATGTATTTTTTGTGAGTATTTGGTGTGTTTTGACTGTTTTTAGGTGCGCGCAGTTCGGCTGTTATGGTCGTATTTTTCGTGCGTGTGGGTATTTGTTACGTTACGGTTGGTTCCGAGGTCATTTTTTTTTCTAAGTCGTGCGTGTGTGTGGCTGGGCAGTTCTGGGCTTTGTGCCTCATTTTCGTTTTTTTCGGTGGCCATTTTTTCTCTCGCTTAGGGGATTTTTGTGTGTCTGAACTCAGGAATTTGGACTTAAATGGAGGTGTAACTTTACTTTCAGAGGTCCTGGATGCCCCCCCCCCTTGCTATGGGTAAGCTTTTTATGTATATTTGGTGTTTTGACTGTTTTTAGGTGCGCAAGGTTCGGCCGTTATGGTCGTACTTTTCATGCGTGTGGGTGTTTGTGCCGTTAAGGTTGGTTCCGAGGTCGTTTTTTTTTTCTAAGTTGTGCGTGTGTGTGTGTTTTTAACTGCGTGTGAGGCGCCTTTGAGCCTCCACCTCTGCAAATGCGGACCCTCGCAATTGGCGTATATTTTCTGGGCTCAGATCGGGTTACAGGTTACGGCCATGCGAAAATGGCCTACACCACTCAGAAGCCTTTGATCTGTTACTTTTGCAGGGATAAAATAGCAAATCCCTATTCAATTGCCGATTCCCCCAAGTTTGCAAATGTATCAACACTCATAAACCGCAAATGAAGGACGAAGTCAAATTCCCTGCCACTGGTCCTTAAAGGGCCGATGTGGGGGTGTATCCCATTCGGATTGGCTGAAAGCAATAGGGCCTTCTGATTAATTTAGAAATGATTGCCAGTTACATCAGCCATTCTTATTGGCTCACACCTCTGCTCCTTTCGATTCGCCGAAATATGATTTACAGAGTTTTCAGCCAATCAGAAGGTGCCATTTCTAAATTTTACTGGAGAATGCAAGATAATCCTCATTTGCGCTGGTGAGCTTTTTTTGGAGGGGCCGTGCCGGCTAAGACTTAGAGGAGGATGGCGGCATTGCTGGATGGACATTTGGTAAGTGTACTATTTAGAATGTATTGTATTACATGTTGTATTTATTTATGTATTAATTGTACTGTTTCTTTTTTTGTAGGGGTGCCAGACCTGTGGGCACTTTTGGATTGGGCTTTTTTCTAGGGATAAAGCACAGAAAACCATTGTCGATGGAAGGGCATTTGGGCAAGGTAAGTATTTACCCTACTCTAGGTTTAGTAAGGGGGTTGTTTTAGGCTAAATTTAGGGGTTTTATTGTATGTATTTAGAGGATTTTATTGGATGTATTTAGGAGTTTTATTGGATTTATTTAGGGGTTTTAATTGTATGTATTTTAAGGGATTTATTGGGTGTATTTAGGGTGTTTTATTGTATGTATGTAGGGTTTTTCATTGTATGTATTTAGAGTTTTTTATTGTATGTATTTAGAGGTTTTATTGGATGTTTTCAGGGTTTTTTATTGAATGTATTTAGTTTTTTTTATTGTATTTATTTAGGTGTTTTATTGGATGTATTTAGGGTTTCTTATTGCATGTAATTAGGGATTTTTATTGTATGTATTTTGGGTTTGTATTGTATGTATTTAGGGGTTTTTAGTGTATGTATTTAGGGGTTTTATCATATGTATTTAGGGGTTCTATTGGATGTATTTAGGGGTTTTATTGGATGTAATGCATGTTTTTATTTGGTGTAATGTAGGCTTTTTTATTTTATGTAATGTCGTTTTTTATTTTTTGTAACTTAGGGCTAGGTGGTTAGTGATATGGATAATTATGTATGTGATGGTTAAATAGGGTTAATTACATAAATGGCATTAATAAGTTAGGGGGGTTAATTATGCAGATGGGGTAAATTCGTTAGAGGGGGTTTATTACTTAGAGAAGGTTCATTTGTTAGAGAGGGGTTTAATACTTAGAGGGTGTTAATTAGTTAGAGGGGGGCTTATTACTTAGAGGGGGTTAATTAGTTAGAGGGGAGTTTATTACTTAGAGGAGGGTAATAGTGTAGGGTGGATAATAGGGTAGAGGGGGGATAATAATGTAGAGGGGGTAATTAGTTAGATGGGGGTTTATTACATAGAGGGTGGTTATTAGTGTAGAGGGGGGTTAATTGTCTAGAGGGAGTGTTAATAGTGTAGAGGGGGATAAGAGTATAAAGGGGAGTTAATAGTGTAGAGGTGGTTAATCAGAAGGTTTTTTTTAGAATGGTATAGGGTAGGATAGGGGTTTATAATGTAAGGTAGGGGTTAATACGGTAGGGATGTATTGGGTATAGTTAGGGTTAATGGAGTATAGTTAGGGTTAATAAGTTAATGGGGTATAGTTAGGGTTAATAGTGTAGTGTAGTGCTTAGACTTTGTGTCATGAGAGTCCTGGAGGACCCTCAAGGCACTTATAGTGTTAATATAGTGGTTACTAGTGTCCTAAATGCGTCTATATAGATCCCTATTGGAGTGAGGGGGTTAATTATTGTCTCATGAGGGTCTATTTTGACCCCCATGAGTGATGGGGTTAATTTTAGGTGCTGGCTCGAAATTTACATTTTTAAATGCAGCAGGGGCCCTGATCGGGACCCTCGCTGCAAGGGTTAATGTGGGGGGTTAATGTTAATGTTAATGACGGGGGTTTAATGTTAGGTGCTGCAGGGGTAATTACAGTACCCTTGTGGACGGTATTGCGCATTAGTGTGCTGCGGGCCCATTAAGGAGAATTTGATATCTTTAAATCACCTGCTGCAAGGGTTAATGTGGGTAATGTGGGGAGTCTGAGGGGGTCCAGATGGGGACCCTGCAGCAGGGTTTTATATAGGGAGCCTGCAGGAGTACCCGCAGGTTTTATTACCGTCATGATTACGGTCTTCATTTTTGGCTCATAGTAAGCAATAGCCATGGGCTTGCTTTGCAAGCCCTGCTCTGTTTACTTTGAAAACTTGGGATTCTGATTTCGGATCTCGGGCAGCGAGTTTCGGCCCTGGGCAATTGAATAGCATCGGAAATGGAGGGGAACGCCAGTCGCAACTCAATCTCAGACATGTGGCCATTTGCGAGTGAGTTGCAAGGCCAGAATTGAATGATGCCCTTAGTTCAGTAGTACCAAAATTGATACATCAAGATGAATCCCTTTCCTGAACGGAACGCAGGGATCAGACTTCTTATTGACACACTGTCTTATATTAATAGAGGTAATATTCCCATGCTGACTCGGGGCCTCATTCAATTGCGATGTGGGCAATTGAATAGGGCCCTAAAGAAGCACATAGCATATTTTTATTAAAGAAGTTTTTAGTTAGTGAAAACCTTTCTTTTGGATAGATGCTTGCTAACAAAAAACTTCTTTAAAACATATATGTTATGTGCTTATTTAGGGCCCTATTCAATTGGGCAAATTGCAATTGAATGAGGGCCTCGGTCTTTAGATGCTGAAAAAGCATCTGACTGAGTCAGCTGGGAATTTTTAAAAGCTGTTCTACAGAAATTTGGTTTTGCTGAGTTTGCTTTAAAGGCTATCAGCCTTATTAAATTCAGATTTGGCCAATTGAATTGTGCTCTATATAAGTACATATCATATTTTTTACAGAAGTTTTTAGTTAGAGAACTTAACTAACTAAAAACTTTTTTAAGAAATATATGCTATGTGCTTATATAGCCATATTCAATTGCCCAAATGACAATTTAATAAGGCTGCAATGGTGCATTATATTTCGATCCAAGTGCCATAATTTCTGGATATGGATTTGAAAATTCAGAATTAAGAATGGTACGCCCCAGGGTTGTTCCCTATCCTCGTTGCTATTTATTATTTTTATAAAACACCTAGCTGAATTAATTAGGTCATCCTTTGAAATTAAGGAAGTAAAGATTGGTAATTCTATATCTAAAATTCGACACCTCGGGTTTGACGCGTGCTCTGACATCTGCGTGCACTGCTGAGGACCTGAGCCGCACGCAGTTGGAGAAGGAGTGGGAGGTGAGGATGTGGGACCTGAGGGAGAGATGGGAAAATAGGTGGGTGGTTGAGGACTGTGGAATTGGAGGGAGGGATGAAGAGAGAGAGAGAGAAGAGAGAGGAGGAGAGAGGGGGAGAGGGAAGATGGTTAGTGGAGAGGGATAGAGGGAGAGATAGAGAGAAATAAATAGAGTGAGATGGATAGAGTGGGAGATGGATAGAGAATGAGATGGATAGTGAGGGAGATAGAGAGAAACAGAGAGAGGGAAAGAGAGAGAGGGATAGAAGGAGGGATAGAGAAAGGTGATAGAGAGATGAGGATGTGGGACCTGAGGGAGAGATGGCAAAATCGGTGGGTGGTTGAGGACTGTGGGATTGGAGGGAGGGATGAGGATAAGATGGTGAGGAGAGACAGAGAAAAGGAGAGAGCGAGAGAAAGAGAGAACAAGGGAGAGAGATGGAGAGAGACAAGGAGAAAGAAGAAAAAAAAGTGAAAGAGAGGAAACAAAGAGAAAGAGAGGAGAGAGAGAGGACAAGAGAGACTGAAAGAGAGGACAAGGAGATACTCAGCATGCTTTAAAGTCGGGGTGCCGTTGGGGCGCGCTATTGACAGGTGCGCTTATGTTTGTGCACGCATGCGTTGGGTGCATTTGTTGGAGCGCATTTAGGCCGCATCAGTCGTGCCACCATAAAATTCTCTTTTTTGGGGATGACATTTTCTTATCTCTGACTGACCACAAATCTTCTTTATTTTATTTACATAGAATTCTATGTGACTATAGTAGACTCTCTTATTTTAGAATAAATTATTCTAAAACTGACATTCTTTACAAGGGCCTTAAAGGAGAGCACATAGCAAGATTAAAACAACTATCACATATATAGTTGTGGATCTTTGCGATGTTCGGAACGTTTGCAATGGTGGTAATGCTCTTACAGCCCTTGCAAAGTGAGGGCCACCTGAGAGCCTCACAAAGCGAGGTGAGCCGTTGAAGCATGTGGAACTTAGCATGCAATGCAAAGCTTGATCCAGAACGTAGTTCTGGCTGAAGGAAGCGAGCCGCAGAGGAGGTGAGTGCAGTGCTGCTGGCAGGGATGCATTCAGGTACGAGACAGAGGAGGGGGAAAGGAGACAAAGAAGGGAGAGGAGAGGGAATGGAGACACGAGGGGGTAAAGGAGGCACAAGGGGGAAAAGGGAGAGGTATAAAGGAGACACGAGGGGGGAAAGGGAGAGGGGGAAAGGAGACACGAGCCGGGAAAGGAAGAGGGGGAAAGGAGACACAAGGAGGGAAAGGGAGAGGGGAAAAGGAGATACAATGACGAAAAGGGAGAGGGAAAAGGAGACACGAGGGGGGAAAGGAAGAGGGGGAAAGGTGACACAAGGATGGAAAGGGAGAGGGGAAAAGGAGACACATGGGAAAAGGGAGAGGGGGAAATGAGGAACAGGAGAGGGGAGAAATGAGACACAGGGGAGGGAGGGGAAAGGAGACACAGGGGAGGGAGAGGGGAGAAAAGTAAAGGGGTATAGGAGGTACAGGAGAGGGAGAGGGTGGAAGGAGACACAGGGAAGGGAGGGGGAGGAGAAATATGGGAGTGAGAGGGGGAAAGGGAGAGGGGGAAAGGAGGTACAAGGAGGGGAAGGTAGAGGGGAAAGGAGACATGGGGAAAGGAGGAACAGGAGAGGGAGAGAGGGGGAAGGAGATACAGGGGAGGGAGAGGGAAGAAAGGAGACACAGGGGAGGGAGAGGGGGAAAGAGAGAGGGTAAAAGGAGGCACAGGAGAGGGGGAAAGTAGACAAAGGGGAGGGGGACGGAGACACAGGAGAGGGAGAGGTGGGGAAAAGGTACACGGCGGGTTGGCCAAGACAAGTGACAAGTGGCGGGTTGGCCAAGGCCAGCAATTAGCGGCAAAGTAGAGGCTGGGAGGAGCTTGCGATGATGGCCAAAGGCGCTCCTCGCAAGGCCCTACAATAGCAGTTGTAAAAATGTGTGTCGTGCCTAAGATAACATATTAGTTGCATCCCAGAAGTTGCCTAACAATTTATACTGAACTAGCGACTTGCCCGTCAAAATGCTGTTTGCCACACAATGTAAGGCTTTTAGTCACACTACCTACCTACACTACCTACCTACCTCCTAATAGCCCCCCGACCCCACTAATTGCAGAAAATAATAAAACCTAACTCACATAAAATAATAAAAGCTAAGTCACATAAAATAAAAGAGCCTGATTCACTGAAAATAAAAAAGCTACATTACAGAAAATAAAAAAAACTAAGTCCCAAAAAATAAAAAAGGTAAATTACAGAAACAAAAACAGAAATTACATTACAACACCCCCCCACTACAGAAAATAAAATAAAAATTACACACCAAAAAGAGATACATACACAATACATACAGTACATTATAATACAGTACAAATAATAATAAAACACAATACCCCTTATCTATAATATATTAAATATACTATCTCAAATACACATATACCCACTATCTAAAATACATTACATCCTATCTAAAATATACAAATACCACACTTTCTAAAATACATTAAATACTATCTACCATACATACATACCCCACTATCTACAATACAATAAATCCTTTCTAAAATACACACATACCCCACTATTTAAAATACAATAAATCCTATCTAAAACACACACATACCCCCCTATGTATCTAAAATACACCCCCCTTTTTAATATACAATAAATACTACCTCCATATACAAACCCTAAGTCTAACCTAAAATAAAATAATTAAGACCACTTACCTTTGCAGATGTCCCTTCAGATCACCAACCTAGAGAAAAAAACAAAAATAAATTAGTACAACACATTTACATACAATAAATAAACTTTCTAAATATTCTACTTACCTTTCCAGCATGTCCTCCCCATCCTTCTTATTTTCTTCTCCAGCGTGGCTCCTGTTAAAAATAAACATTACATTACTACAATATACACACACACACAAAATAAAGTAAAATAAAAATAATATACATTGAACATACCTCAGCACAATGTCCCTGGCCTCCTCCTCTTCTGCCCCGGCTGGGCCATGGAAGAAATCATGCTCAAAAAAAAAAGAAAAAAAAAAAGAAAGGAGTTCGGCACTCGCAGACCTCCCCGATGCTAATGAGCCTCCTAGAGACTTTTCTGGAAGAAAATTGGCAATGGTGCCTTCCGATTGGCTGAAAACGCCGTCAATCAAATTTCAGCCAATCAGAAGGTGCCAAGGTGTAAGCCAATCAGAATGGGATACACCCCCAGAGCCTATTCTTATTGGCTAATGCACCTGTCAGACTTTTTTAAACCAATCAGGAGGCTTTATTGCCTTCAGCCAATCACAATGGGAATCAGCACAATCTGATTGGCTGCAGTCTAATGGAGATAGGATTTATTGTATATTAAATAGGGGAATGTATTTTAGATACATAGGGGGGGTATGTGTGTATTTTAGATAGGATTTATTGTATTTTACATAGTGGGGTATGTTTGTATGTTAGATAGTATTTAATGTATTTTAGATAGAGTGATATGTGTATATTTTAGAAAGGATGTAATGTATTTTAGATAGTGTGATATTTCTATATTTTAGATAGGATGTAATATATTTTAGATAGGGGGGTATTGTCTTTGTGTAAGTAATTCCTTTTCAGGTGTGTAATTGTTTTTTTTTTTTTTATTGGGGGCTATAGAACAGTGTAGTGTTTTTGTGTTTGCACGGTTAAGTGTTTGTTTTAGAAGCTTGTGTAATTTTTTTTTCTATGTTCCGTGGTTCGTAATATGTTGTATCAGGCAGCAGGCAATGAGGCAGAGCAGAAAGGGGAGGGAGAGGAGGAGAGACACAGGGTAAGGACAGGAGGAGGGGAAGTGAGACACAGGGGAAGGAGAGGGGAGGGGGAGAGACACACAGGGGAAGGGGAGGAAGAGAGACACAGGGGAAGGAGAGAAGGAGGAGGTGAAGAGAGACACAGGGGAAAGAGAGGAGGAGGGGAGGAGACACACAGGGGAAGGAGAGGAAGAGACACAGGGGAAGGAGAAGAGGAGGAGAAGAGAGACTCAGGGTAAGGAGAGGAGGAGGTAAAGATGTTGTGTGGTGCTCATCACCACCAGCGCAGTGAGCGCCAAAGGCGCACCCTGCCTAAGTTGTATGGGGTCGTAGGGATGAGCGCCTATGGCGCTCTTCTCCACCAACGCAAGGAGGTACTTTGGTGCTCCTTGCCTGGCTGCAACCGCGAGCCTGCAGTTTTAACTTTGAGTTACCAACGGATTTTGGCATGGTCGCGCTGCTGAGAACTATATATGTGATAGTTTACAATCATTGTTGGATAAATATATATTTATATAAATAAATAAATATATATATATATATATATATATATATATATATATATATAATGGTAAGAAACCCAGAATCAATTCTAATATTATGAAGTGTAAATGCGAAAGATAGGGGGTTGGCCTACCCCTAGGGTTAAAGATATCCATGATACCATTGTTCTATCACAAGTGGCTGGTTGGAACTGTGCCGCTATAAGTTATATATGGAGAGATATAGAATAAGCTTTGTTACAATCTACTCCCATCTATCTTGTTCTATGGTTACCAAAATATGAAGCCTCTGCATTTTTAAATGTCCCAAGAGGGATAAATACACGGATTATATTTTGGTATTAACATAGAGAGAAGATGCTGCTGATGTATGATATTGGATGTTATTGTAAGTGTAATGTATGTAATTGAAATAAAAAAAAATAAAAAAAATCATCCTAAAAATCACATAAAGACCTTCTTTGGCTTTAACTAATAAGTTGCCCACCAACAGAAGGTAGAAGTAGAAAAGGTACACTTGACCCATCTAACATTTTCTTCAGTAAAAAGTCTGGTAAGTACACAAGTGAGTCAAAACTACAAATAATATTGCCTGAAGCACAACAATTGTGCCTTTTTTTAAGCAACTGATAGTACTTTGTTTCCTCTAATAAACCCATGAGGTCTCCAGCTGAGTTATATATTGTGTACATTGGATGAAAGTACTACTCTTTATTTTTTTTAATAAATATGCTTTGCTTTGCTCTAAGGAATTAACATTTGACAACTCCACAAAAAACATCAGAACTAATTAATAGTAGGTAAATAAATAGAATGAATAAAATTAATTAATTAATTAAATGAACACTGATATAGTAAATGAGTCTATATTAATTAAACATTTTTGATCACTAATTACTTTGTTATTTTTGTACTTTTAGAGTCCTTGACAACATAACAGTGATTGACAGATTCCCTTTTCAAAACACAGAGACAAATATTTATTCAAACAAAAACTGAATTCTAATTATGTGCAAGTTAGAGTTAATTAGGAATTTAAACTGCACTTCTAATGTCCTTTTTGAAAGAGCACTTCAAGGATTCAACGATATGTTTAAAGCTCTCTAATGAAGTAATGTGAACACTCAGAAATGTATTTGCACATTTGACCATATCCAAGAGATTGAACTCTGAGGGGCTTGAAAGACAGAGTATGGAATGTCAACTGGGCGAACCAATGCTTCTAAACATTTTCAGTGAGTTCTGTTTATTTCATTAAATTAATGTTAAACTGTGTCAAAAACTTATCTTTTATCAATCAGCTAAACTGAAATTTCAGATTGATTGTAACCTAATTAAGATGTGTTTTGTGTCTTGTTATACAGTGTAATAATGTTGTATCTAAATTGTACTCTATTTTGCTTTGTACTCTATTTTGCTTCCATACAGTATGTATTTTAAGGCATCTTACACTAGGCAGTTAAAACCAAGAGTCAAATACCTAATGCCAATTTTCTCATCCAAATCACAATTCCTACTGGATTCCTTCTGTCCTATAGACAGAGATACCTACCAAAGTGTGACTAGCTGGAATGTTACCCAGAATATCTATAAGCTAGTCAACTTGTTAAGTTTCCATTCAAAATATAAAAGAACCAGACTGGCAAGAAATGTGACAATGTGATGCTATGACTCAACCCAGCTTTCCTGAGTGAGCATAATTTGGCATAAGCCAAGAAGGGCATAAAATCAGATGCTTTTTCAGTCAGTATTGCTGTTCTTGGGATTTCCAGTAGCCTGAAAACCATGGGATGGTCACTCAGAACCCATTTCAAGTTGCCAGCTTGCTCTTCCACTGTGATTTCTATGACTTTTAGCTTCAGATCACATTATCCTGAGACAGGGCTATAGTTAGTGGGTAGGTGTCAGGAAGAGGGGCCAGCTGGACCGGCCAAAAAATGAATCCCACTAGTTTGGTCCTCTCTTCTGTGGATTTCTGTGTATCAGTGCTACGGATTACCCTGGAAGGAGGCTTGTTTCAGGATCTGTGAAGAGCAGGGATGGCTGGAGTTATGGAAGGTAGATGCAGAAATTCCTGGTAGCTGGACTGGAACAAGTAATTAAAAAAAGTTATTTTCCAGAAAAACAGCTGACATGCTTGTATACATTCAAAAGGAGTAATGTCCTTTATTGAAACACACAGGGACTTAAATACAGGTTAGAAAAAAAAATATCCTGGTAAGTCAATTAGTCTGGGTGCAGACTAACAAGAGGGCCCAGAAGACTGTTAGACAATTCTTCTGAATAACTGCATAGCTGACCTGTCCAAAAAGGGGTGAAAGTAACCGGGCAAATAGGTCCGGTGGAACGTTAGGGCAGTCTTCAAGTCTCAGAAGGCTCTCTCACTTTTAGGAGTCCTCTGTGCAAGCTGGGGCATCTTCTTTCTGGCAAGGTCTGTCAGTGGCTTTGCCAGGGTACTGTAATGGGGAACAATCTGGTGATGATACCCTGCAGTACCCATGAATAACAACACCTGCCTCTTACTCACTGAGGTGGGCCACTATCAAAACTACCTTGGTCAGCCCTGGCCAGACCCTTCCTCTAGCTAATTTTTGCCATAGGTACTGCACATGCCCCATAGTAAACTGGCACTTGTAAGGGCCAATGGACAGCCCTGCTTCTTGGATCCGACGAGTATACTGACTAGGTAGGTCACATGTTCCTGCCAAGTATGACTGAATATAGCACTGTCATCCAGTTACTCATGTGTGAACTTCAGATGTACCTTGTATATGAAATAAAGATTCAAAGTACTGTAGAACAAGAAAGAAGTAGAAAATGAAAGAAGAACACAAAAGAAGAAAAAGAAGAATGTGAAAGAAGAACATGAAGAAGAACAAGAAGAAGAATTCTGATAAAAAATAAATGTATATATTAGTATTCCCTTTGAAGGGATTCAAAGCACTTAGGTCTGGAAAGAATCAAATAGAGCAAGAGAGTTTGATCAAGAGCATGGCCTTCAATCTCTTTCATTAAGAGTCTAAATTAGGGGCATCTGTGAGCATGGTAGATAATTCTGGGAATGATTAAGATCATTTTATCAATAGATCACAGAGGATTAATTGGAACATAAGGAGTGGGAGCTCTTTCAGATAGCTGGAACTAGGTGTTGTATGGCCAGTGGTGGCTGGTGACCTTCCAAGATAGTGGGGTGGAAGATGAAGACCTGGTGACCTTTATATGCCCTGCCCAATGACCTTATATAGGCCCTGCCCATTGACACAGACCCCACCCACTATCTTTTTTCCTGTTAATAAAGTACTTTATTACTTATAATCTTGAAGAGGGTGAAGTGGTGCTGGTGCTTCTCACTATTCTTATGCTGGGAAGAGCTGCCATGTTCTCGAAGAGTCTGGTGCTAGCTCTGCGCATATCTATTACAGAAGAAGGTAAAGAAAAATGTATAGATATAGTGGTGAGATTTTATTCATTCAAAAAAAAAAGTGGAATCATGCAATTTCAAATTTGAAGAAAGTTCTTTAACACACACGAATACGACCTGTAAACCCTAAAAATATAATTGGTGCTTTTTAACCTCAGTTTCAGATTATTAAAGGTCCTGTTTAAACAATATTTGATAAATTGCCTAAAATGTAGGAGCCAGCCATAGAAATTAGGAGCCTGCCAAACATTGTTTTTAGGAGCTAGAGTATGGATTATTACATATATCAGGTTATGTATAATAATTAAAAAGCTAGGAACCAGCAGTAACATTTTGGGAGCCATTATACATATGTTAAAAAAAAAAAAAAAAAAAAAATATATATATATATATATATATTGAAGAGTGAAGCATCTGTGGATGTCCAGTAATCTAGTAATTTAGTAATTATTAATCTATATATATATATATATATATATATATATATATATATATATATATAGATTAATAATGAGTATTGCAATATAATTTGATACCTTTTGTATTGGACAAACTTTCTATTTATAATGACGAGCTTTCGAGACCCTTAACCTCTCTTTATCAAGTCTCAAGCAATACTAACATGAGATGGAACACTCAGTTTGAATAAAAACAGCAGATGCAGAGAGAGTTGAAACAGCATCTGACCTCATCAGGTAAATACATATATGGGGAATAAACACAACATAGCAAAGGAAACATACATACACATATTATATACACATATACATCAATATATACATGAAAAAGCAGAGCACTGTAGTCCATATATATTTGTTGAGGTGTCACCTTATTTATCCCCTTTTAAATACATTTTTCTATACTCTGACCATACAATTATAATTCAATACAATTACAAAATGTGTGTCTTAGTAAGTTTGATTAAATTAAATTTACTAGCCAGTAATTTAGTGGATGTTTCATAGTTTAATTCATACATGGAGAGTTGAGGTCTTACTCAAGGGTGAAGTGGACGGTTGTCATATTATATTACATGTGCCCCAAAGGATTGAGAGAGACCCGCACACACAAGAACACATACACACACACACACACATTTTTGCCAAATAGATGATGCACAGTAGCCAAATAGATGGTGGACCATCACAAAATGCTGGAAGGATACTCTTACTACATTTCAGCAAGTTAAAGGAGATCCAGGTTCTGTCATGGGGCCTGTAGGCAGGAGATCCAGGTTCTGGTGTGGGGCCTGCAGGCAGGAGATCCAGGTTCTGGCACGAGGCCTGCAAACAGGAGATCTGGAGAGCATTAGAAGGCCAATTATTAGGGTAAAGATATGCCCCAAAGTTGCTGGTAGTCCCCCCAGCTTTCCCAGAATAGGGAAACCCATCCTATTTGCCGAAGTCAATTTTGCAGTCCCTCTGGCTCTCTCAGAATAGGGATATTCTGCTTTTGTCACATTTAGTACTTAAGAGAATAGATTCCCATAGAATTGCAGGCTGTTTCGCCGACTTCCCCAGAGAAGGGATTTTGATTCTAATTAATTGTGCCAAATGACACTGTAAGTGGCTGGACTTTTTGGATACGAATTTAAAGGGAATCAGTACTCTAACCTTGTGGTGGGAAGACGAAGTGTATAGCAGAAGAGTTATTTAAAGGGGCTGATATCTAGTCAGGAATAATAGATCATTATATTGGTCTATAATATCCCTGTAGGCGGACAGAGTTGAATTTTAATTATTTTACTCTAAGCTTTAAACGTTGTGATTGTTGAAAAATATTATGTTGTATTAATAAATGTTAAGTTTTATTGGTCCTTGTATGGAAGTTGTAAGTCATCCAGATATAGGGACTATAGGAGTTCTTTTTTCTTTGAATATATTTCATATTAGTGTTTATGGCACTGAATCTATCCCTAAGAGACACATGATAAGTGGGGATATTTTTATGTCCATACTATGGCCCTCATTCAATTGCAATTTGGAAAATTGAATAGGGGTCTAAATAAGCACATAACATATTTTTTAAAGAAGTTTTTAGTTAGTAAGCATCTATCCAAAAGCAAGGTTTTCACTAACTAAAAACTTCTTTAAAAAAAATATGTTATGTGCTTATTTAGAGCACTATTTAATTGGCCAAATCGCAATTGAATGAGGGCCTATGTAATCATTCTGAACTAGCAAGAACAAAGTGTTATTATTAAGCTAAAACTGTGAAATTACAGCAAAGTAAATATGTTAATATTAAGCCTGCTGATAAAGGCAGTGGAATTTAAATATATAAATGAGTCCCGGAGCAGAATGATAAAGAATACTATAAACCGTTTTTTAGTAATCATACTCTACAAGCAAACAAATTGGTTCATAAATGTTTGAATAGTAGCAAATGAATAAATCTCTGAAAAAAAGGGTTAAGGAACTAAAAGCCCTATTAAATTTGGGCTATGTGTTTCGCTGTAGCTCATAATGTAGAAAGTAAGGCTTACTGCTATTAAATTAGCCCCGCCAGCCACTGCGAAAAAAAACCTAAGGGATGAGCAACGTTGAACTTTGCTGCCGTAAATCCTTTGATCTGTCAAGCCTGTAACAGCTACTATTCCAATCATGCTATTAAATTGCAACAAAGTCACTCACGAGCAAGCCCGTGACATGCAAATGTAGCCCAAAGCCTAGTTTGTGCTGGAGAGGACTCACAAGGGAGGTAAAGTCTAATACATAGCACTTTAACTGCAAATAAAAACACACTACTGTACTAATATTAAAAGGGAAAGTGATATTAGGTCTTAGAATTAATAGCACAATATTCTCAAACCCGCCAATCTGGGACAGAAAAATAGTTGATTTCATGTATCTTTATTGTGTTATATCGATCCCAGCAATCAGTGTCTTAATACATATACTGTAACTTGCATGTGATAGAATATCCTATTTACAGCTCTATTAACATTGCATTATAACTGGAATGGGGGTCAGATCGTAAATCGTAATTGACCCCACAAGACTTTGAAATCCAACCGCCATACTTCTGTGACTCAATTATGACCATCTCTGTTTCCATTGGCTCCATCTAAACCCATAACTACTGGTTTGACTAATTGATTGCGTTCAAGTCCGCAAATCCGATGGTTTACGGGTTTGCGTCTCCAGCTCGTAGTTCGCAGCCCATTCTAATTTAATAGCAAAAATTTCAAGCACACAGCCATTGTGAGCTTCATGTTGCAGTTACTAGTTTCAAATTTAATAGGGCTGTAAGTGAAACATCCTATTATACCTATATTTTATGTACTCCGAAAGGTCCATGAACATATTATTCCACCACCTGGGAGACAGATAATAGCAAGGTAATAGCAGGGGTGGGATGTATTGATTTTGCCAGTATTTAGTTAGCTTTATGACATTGACAGTAAAAGCTATACAAATATATAAAATCATTGTTATGCCTGTCCAGTTTGGGGGACTACGATCACCCCAATTCTCTCTCTGTCTACGGGTCGACACTTTTTGTTCAGATCCCGACACCAGTAGACACTTCAGATGACAGCATCATTTCTGAAGAGTCAGGCACCATCAGACCCCTTTTCTTAAGATCTCAGAATCACACACCATGTACCTTTGATTAGTACAAGCAGACATTTCACAAATTGATGGTTACTGAGAAATGCCGTTGAGAAGAGATGCTGCAGTTCCAGTCTTTTTTTAAGCTATTATTCTGTTTTAAATATATGTTTTATTCTGATTTCTAGGCACAATTCAGTTCCATGAGGACATTATCATTATCTGCAAATATAGTTCAAAATATGAAGTAAATGTAACATATTCACAATGGCTCTGAGATAGGAATTCATTCAATGACTGCTCCTCCTAAACATGTTGCTCAGACTATATTAATTCAATAATATATCCAGGTTTATAAGACAAGATTAAAGTACAAGACATAGCTTATATTTAGACAAACACAGCTATGGCAGTGGACCTGCTAAGTCTCACAATGGCATGTTAATTAAAGCCAGAATTAATACATGCACTAGTTAAGGAAGTCATCCTCTCTGCAATATCAGTATGAGAGCAGATTCATGTGTCTGATGTAAGTAACACTGCATATGGCTGCTGACCTTTGTGTCCTCTACGTAATCATGGGTAGGTTTGCCGAACGTATACTATTATGAGTATTCTTTCAAATGTGGTAATACATGTATAGCAGATGAATGTGATAACAATGTTGCTAAACATTATCAGATGGTAAAGGGGATAGTACACCTGGGCCAATGACTATGGTTACAGCTAAGCATTTATTGCTAGATGACACATCGTTATTAATGGCTTTTGCTAATGATATAGCATGACAACTACTTAATGGTCAGTAATGCTTGCAGATGAAAATCAGTTTAGTTGTAATATTGTTACAGTATTAAGCATACATGCTGGTTATTTTATTTTTTTATCTTCCTTTAAATTTTTTAGCTTTGGATCACCATTTTCAAATTTTTGTTTTGGAAAAACACTGTATGTGTGTAACCAGATTCAATTACATAGAGCCTCATTAAATTGAGCAATTGTAAGTTACTGTAGCCTGTAAGTGAGGCCGTAAGTTAATTTGATATTAAAAAAAAAACATGCATTTATATTATGCAAGAAGGAGGGAACAGAGACAGCTTTATGTGAATATAAGGAAATCAACAAGGATCGCAAAGAGCTATTAGACTGGCTAAAATAGAAAATGAGAAGTCAGTTGGAAAGGAGAGTAAGACTAACCCTAAAATATGTTTTAAAAATATTATTGGGAAGAAGGTCAGGAATGTAAGAACATTACAAATGCCATCTGATAATTAGTGACCAGGAAAAGGAAGATGTGCTAAATAGGTTATTTTCTTTGTTATATAAGAGGGAGGTACCCTGCAACAAAAACTGGGCTTCACTGCCATCACTAAATAATTAGTTAACTCAGGAAGCAATCAAAAAGAGGTTGAAAAAAACATGTTAATAAAGCACCAGGTCCTGAGGGAATACATCCAAGGGTACGGAGTGAACTGAGTTCTGTAATAGCCAAACCATTATATCCAATTTTTCAAGACTCGTTCACCACAGGGTCGCTACCAGATAACTGGAGAAAAGCAGAGGTGATACCTATATTTAAGAAGGGATCAAGAGCATATCAAGGGAATTATAGACCTATAAGCCTCACATCTGTAGTTATGAAGCTTTTAGAAGGGTTAAAAAGGGACAGTATACAAGAATATGTCTATTTGAATAAGATCATAAGTAGGAGTCAACAAGGATTTATGAAAGATAGGTCATGTCAAACCAACCTAATTACTTTCTGTGAAGAGGTTAGTAAGAACTTGGATCATGGCAACTCAGTGGATGTAGTCTTTTTGGATTTTGCAATGGCTTTTGATAGAGTGCCCCATGGAAGACTATTGTGCAAACTAAGGGATGAATAATTGTAGTAGATATCTGCTCATGGATTGAGAGCTGGCTAAAAGACAGGAAGCAAAGGGTTGTTGTAAATGGAAGATACTCCAATTGGACTAATGTGGTAAGTGGGGTTCCTCAAGGTTCAGTATTTGGTCCTCTCCTTTTTAACATATTTATTAATGACGTAGAAGTAGGACTCGAAAGTATAGTTTCCATTTTTGCTGATGACACTATAAGGTAATTAAATCAGATAATTATGTGCTTTCCCTCCAAAGGGACTTACATAAATTAGAGAAATTGGCGGCTAAATGGAAGATGAGATTTAAAACAAATAAATGTAAAGTTATGCATTTGGGAAGGAAAAATAGCCATGCAATTTATAATCTTAATGGATTAAATCTAGTGGTGTCTGAAAGGAATTTGGGAGTACTTGTGGACAACCACCTAGGTAACAGTGCTCAATGCCGCACCTGCAGTGAAGCCCACAAATGGAAAATGGCGGCCCAAAGCTTAAAAGCTTAAGGGTTCCAAATAGTTAACAGAATAGTTTGGAAAACTGCAAAACACAATAAAAACAAGCAAATTCACTTAAAAATATGCCCAAAGCAATGAAAGGCATTACAATTACTTGCACAACAACTCCCGACTATCAAATATATTTAAAAAAAATTCTCATAGGTTGTAATAGTCATGCATATGCCAATATGAAAAGAGGTGATGCAAGATGCTAAAAGCTATTAAAGTCACACTTCCTCATTAAATTGCAACATAAATATATGCAAATGCCTGCCATATTAACCCTTTCTCACTCACAGAGGCTCTAATGTGGACCCTTAAAAAATACAAAGATCATCTTACAGTATATACATCTCACTCATCAGATCTAAATTGGGAAAACAAATAGTGGCAAAATTATACCACCACATGGCATATATCAAGTACCAGGGAAACATTTCACATTTGGTTGTTCAGTCCCTCTGTTGTGTCCTACTCTCTGTGACCCTATGGACTGCAACACACTTATTTATGTCTCTGTATGTGCTTATCCACAAGGCTTGCATGCCAAAGATAATGTAGTGGGTTATCTATTCCTTCTCTAGTGGACTGTGATTTGTCTGACCTCTCTGCTATGACCTTCCCACCTACAGTGGCCCTACATGGTATAGCTCACAGCTTCATTCAGGTACACAAGCCCCGTCACCACCACCACTTAGCAATCCTGAAGGAGACCAGGGGAACATACACCACACTAATCTACTCTAAGCCATCAGGAATGGCTGCAAAAACACATGGAGGTTGTGCAGAGGCACGTGAAGCAACACCCAACTCACCCCCATCTCTGCTACTCCCATCCTGAAAAGTCCCACGCTAGTGATGTCCCGAACAGTTCGCCGGAGAACTATTCGCGGCGATTTTCACATGTTCGCGTTCGCCACGAACGGCGAACATATGCGCTTTTCGGTCCGCCTCCTATTCTTTATCATTGAGGAAACTTTGACCCTGCACATCACAGTCAGCAGACACATTCCAGCCAATCAGCAGCATACACTCCCTTCCAGAGCCTTCCATCTGTATGACAGCCTCCATTTTAGAATCATTCTGTAGCTGCATTCGTGGAGAGAGGAGATATAGTCTACCTGCTCTTGATTTAATAGGGAAATAGATAGCCAGGCTGTGTATTTAGCTTTAACTACACACCTGAAGGACTCCTTTGATATCTGCTGCAAACACAGCAACCCAAAAAGCCCTTTTTAGGGCTAGAAAATCATTTATTTTATTTTATTATTATTTTCTGCTGATTTAATAGGGGAATAGATAGCCAGGCTGTGTATTTAGCTTTAACTACACACCTGAAGGACTCCTTTGATATCTGCTGCAAGGACAGCAACCCAAAAAGCCCTTTTTATTTTATCTTATTACTTTTTTCTGTGTAATCTAATTGCATATGCCAGCCTGCTAGCGTGTGTGTGAGGCCTAATGCATCTAGTCTGCAAACTTTTGCCAGTGCAGAGTGACACTCATATCTAGTGCCACTATAGTGTGCAGTGAAATAAAACAACCCTTCTTTTTACTGTAATCGATTTAATATCAGTAGCCTGCCTACAGGCGTGTGTGAGGCCTATTGCATCTAGTCTGCCAACTTTTGCCAGTGCCCAGTGACACTCATATCTAGTGCCACCGTAGTGTGCAGTGAAATAAAACAACCCTTTTTTTACTGTAATCGATTGAATATCAGTAGCCTGCCTAAAGGCGTGTGTGTGAGGCCTATTGCATCTAGTCTGCTAACTTTTGCCAGTGCACAGTGACACTCATATGTAGTGCCACCGTAGTGTGCAGTGAAATAAAACAACCCTTTTTTTTACTGTAATCGATTGAATATCAGTAGCCTGCCTAAAGGCGTGGGAGGCCTATTGCATCTAGTCTGCAACTTTTGCCAGTGCGCAGTGAAACTCATATCTGGTGTCACAGTAGCTTGCAGTGAAATAAAACAACCCTTTTTTTACTGTAATCAGTTGATTATCAGTAGCCTGCATACAGGTGTGTGTGTGAGGCCTATTACATCTAGTCTGCCAACTTTTGCCAGTGCCCAGTGATACTCATATCTAGTGCCACCGTAGTGTGCAGTGAAATAAAACAACCCTTTTTTTACTGTAATCGATTGAATATCAGTAGCCTGCCTACAGGCGTGTGTGTGAGGTCTATTGCATCTAGTCTGCCAACTTTTGCCAGTGCGCAGTGACACTCATATCTAGTGTCACAGTAGCTTGCAGTGAAATAAAACAACCCTTCTTTTTACTGTAATCGATTGAATATCAGTAGCCTGCCTACAGGCGTGTGTGTGAGGCCTATTGCATCTAGTCTGCTAACTTTTGCCAGTGCACAGTGACACTCATATCTAGTGACACCGTAGTGTGCAGTGAAATAAAACAACCCTTTTTTTACTGTAATCGATTGAATATCAGTAGCCTGCCTAAAGGCGTGTGTGTGAGGCCTATTGCATCTAGTCTGCTAACTTTTGCCAGTGACACTCATATCTAGTGCCACCGTAGTGTGCAGTGAAATAAAACCACCCTTTTTTTACTGTAATCGATTGAATATCAGTAGCCTGCCTAAAGGCGTGTGTGTGAGGCCTATTGCATCTAGTCTGGTAACATTTGCCAGTGCGCAGTGACACTAATATCTAGTGCCACCGTAGTGTGCAGTGAAATAAAACAACCCTTTTTTTACTGTAATCGATTGAATATCAGTAGAATGCCTAAAAGCGTGTGTGTGAGGCCTATTGCATCTAGTCTGCTAACTTTTGACAGTGCCCAGTGACACTCATATCTAGTGCCACCGTAGTGTGCAGTGAAATAAAACAACCCTTTTTTTACTGTAATCGATTGAATATCAGTAGCCTGCCTAAAGGCGTGTGTGTGAGGCCTATTGCATCTAGTCTGCCAACTTTTGCCACTGCCCAGTGACACTCATATCTGGTGTCACAGTAGCTTCCACGCATAGTACCACTAATCGTAAAAAAAATGACAGGCGGAGGCAGGCCACCCCGCAGGGGCCGTCGTGGTCATGGTGCTGTCATTCCCTTTGGCCCTCGAAAAATGCCCAGTTTTCAGAGGCAACGTACCCTGAACTTGAACAGTTCTGAGGACATGGTTGACTGGCTAACACAGGACACCCAATCTTCTACAGCTTCCGCTCGGAACCTAGACGCACCATCCTCCTCCAGCTTAGCTTCGGGCACCTCTCCAGTTACCACTCGCCCGCCTGCCACCACCACCAACACTAGCACCACAGCCGCTTCATTTGATCCGTCAGCAGAGTTATTTACAGATCAGTTGGAAGAAATGAGTGATGCACAAACATTAGTGCCAGAGGATGTAGATAACAGGGATATGTCCCAGTCAGGCAGCATTACACACATGGACGTACAGTCTGATGATGATGATGATGTTGTACCCGGTGCTGCTTCCTTTGTTGAGTTGTCAGATACAAGTGAAGCGGTTGATGATGACGATGCGTCCGTGGATGTCGCGTGGGTGCCCGCTATAAGAGAAGAAGAACAGGAGGAAAGTTCAGATGGGGAGACAGAGAGGAGGAGGAGACGAGTTGGAAGCAGCGGGAGGTCGTCAAAAAGTAGCTAGTGGCACAGTCAGACAGCATGCATCGGCACCCGGGGTCAGCCAGACAGCACGCCAGTCAACGCATGCTTTTGCCACCACCAGAATGCCGTTATTGCAGAGCTCAGCAGTGTGGCAATTTTTTCGTGTGACTGCCTGTGACAACAGTGATGCCATTTGCAACCTGTGCGAAGAGTCGTGGGAAGTCCAACACCCACCTAGGTACAACTTCTTTGCGAAGGCACATGATGTCACATCACAAACGCCTATGCGATCAACACATCAGTACAAGCAGCACAGAAAGTCAAAGCCGCCATCCTCCTCCTGGTCCAGCATCTTCAGCCACGTTAACCACTGCTGCCCTGCTTGCCCCCTCTCAACCATCCGCCACTCCATGTCTCGCCCTGAGCAGTCCCTGCTCATCTGCCCACAGTCAGGTGTCTGTCAAGGACATGTTTGAGCATAAGAAGCCAATGTCACAAAGTCACCCCCTTGCCCGGCAACTGACAGCTGGCTTGTCTGAACTCTTAGCCCGCCAGCTTTTACCATACAAGCTGGTGGAGTCTGAGGCGTTCCAAAAATTTGTAGCTATTGGGACACCGCAGCGGAAGGTACCTGCCGAAATTTCTTTGCACAAAAGGCAATCCCCAACCTGTACTCGATTGTGCAAAAGGAAGTAATGGCATCTCTGGCACACAGTGTTGGGGCAAGGGTCCATCTGACCATGGATACCTGGTCTGCAACGCATGGTCAGGGCAGGTATATCACCAACACTGCGCATTGGGTAAACCTGGTGACGGCTGCCAAGCATGGAATACTTGGCTCTGCAGAGGAGTTGGTGACACTGCCACGACTTGCAGGCAGGCCTGCTGACACCTCCTCTACTCCTCCTACTCCATCCTCTTCCATAACCTCCTCGGCTGAGCCTTCTTCTGTTGCTGCTATATCTTGCTCCACATCAACGGCACCCCCCAGCTCCACAGGTACTATTCCACATCCCTTATACGGCAGTGTCACGCCGCCTTGGGGTTGACTTCCCTGAAAGCAGAGAGTCACACCTGACCAGCACTCCTGTCCGCCCTGAACGCACCGGTGGATCAATGGATGACTCCGCACCAACTGGAGATCGGCAAAGTGGTTTGTGACAACGGAAGAAATTTGTTGGCGGCCTTGAATTTGGGCAAATTGACACATGTGCCGTGCATAGCACATGTGTGTAATCTGATTGTACAACGCTTTGTGCATAAACACCCTAAGCTATCAGGACGTCCTGAAGCACGCCAGGAAGATGTGTGCCCATTTCAGGCGTTCCTACATGGCCATGGCGCACTTTACAGATATCCAGCGGCGAAACAACATGCCAGCGAGGCGCTTGATTTTAGACAGCCCGACACGTTGGAATTCAACACTCCTAATGTTCGACCACCTGCTCCAACAAGAAAAGGCCGTTAACGGGTATTTGTATGACCGGGGTGCTAGGACAGCCTCTGCAGAGCTGGGGATTTTTTTGCCACGTTACTGGACGCTCATGAGCAATGCCTGTAGGCTTATGCGTCCTTTTGAGGAGGTGACAAACCTGGTCAGTCGCACCCAGGGCACCATCAACGACATCATACCATTTGTGCCCTGCGAAGAGTTCTGGATCAGGCCATAGATGAGCTTGAAGAGGAAGAGGAAGAGTTGTGTTCACCATCACCGCCAGAAACAGCCTTATCAGCATCGCTTGCTGGACCTGCGGCAACGCTGGAAGAGGATTGTAAGGAAGAGGAGTCAGAGGAGGAATGTGGTTTTGAGGAGGAGGAGGAAGACCAACCACAACAGGCATCCCAGGGTGCTCGTAGTCACCTATCTGGTACCAGTGGTGTTGTACGTGGCTGGGGGGAAGAACATACCTTCAGTGAGATCACTGAGGATGAGGAACGGGACATGACTAGCTCAGCATTTAACCTTGTGCAAATGGGGTCTTTCATGCTGTCGTGCCTGCTGAGGGACCCTCATATAAAAAGGATGAAGGAGAACGACCAGTACTGGGTGTCCACGCTACTAGACCCCCGGTATAAGCAGAAAGTGCCTGAAATGTTAATGAATTACCACAAGTCGGAAAGGATGCATCACTATCAAAATAAATTAAAAAGTATGCTTTACACAGTGTTTAAGGGTGATGTCACAGCACAAAGGCAATCTATCAGCGGAAGAGGTGAACATAATCCTCCCACGACCACGCCTGCAAAGAGAGGACGCTTTACAGACGTGTTGTTAATGGAGGACATGCAGAGCTTTTTAAGTCCTATGCATCGTCACAGCCCTTCGGGGGTCCACCCTCAGAGAACGACTCGACCTTCAGGTAACAGACTACTTCGCCATAACTACAGATATCGACACTATGAGGAACTATGAACCCCTTGACTACTGGGTGTGCACGCTTGCCCTGTGGCCTGAGCTATCCCAATTTGCCATAGAACTTCTGTCCTGCCCCGCTTCAAGTGTCCTGTCAGAAAGGACCTTCAGTGCAGCAGGAGGTTTTGTCACTGATAAGAGTAGTCGCCTAGGTCAAAAAAGTCTAGATTACCTTACCTTTATTAAGATGAATGAGGGATGGATCCCGAAGGGACTGACAGTGGGCGATACATTAGATTAAAAAAGGCCTGATAGATGAGCTGCCTTGAGCTAATAATGGTCCACACGCTGCTGTATTTTATCCCTGAATGCCGGATGACTTGCGTGACTTATCCGCCACCAACTAGGGTTCAAGACGCAATGTTTTAGGGCACTTTCTGCCTGGCAAACTAACATCAATTTTTCTGGTCGCTGCAACAATACCTACTTTTTGCATTTAAATTATTTTTTTTAGAAGGCGTACAGCATGTAATGAAAAATAAAGCATTTTTGAACAGTCTTGCATAACAGTGGTGCAAAAATACATATTTACAATAGAGACATTTTGTGAAAGTTAGCTGGCTATTCCTTCTTATTTTTACTTTTTAGGTTAATCATTTTTCTTATTTTTTACTGTAATTGCAGTTTAAGAGATACCTAAAACATGGTAAAACAGCATTATTAGCTTATTATTTACAATATCTAACCTGGGCAATCACCCTTGGGTTACCCTAGGGCAGGCTTCAGTAAGCGACCTCTCCTTTCCTAGGAGGATTTTGCCGTTGGTTGCTTCTGAAGGGTCTCCAGGGCTCCCCCACTCGGGTCCTTCCCCCAGTGTCGCTTCAACCAGTAACAAATGTTTTATATTTGTAAAGCGACCCAATGATCCCCCTTGATAGAGGTTTATCTTTACAAATTTTGGAGAACCAATTTAAGACTGGTGTCCCCTGTTTCTGGGTCAGGGAGTGTGTGAAATGCCTCAGCCTACAGTGATTGTAATGTTCTGACAGAGGTAGCTCATGCTTGTCCCTCAGTTCCTCATAGGTGAGCATCTGGCCCTTTATCAACCAGTCTCCCAGTCTATCTAGTTTCCTTGACCTCCACCAGTATTGTGATGTTGTGCTCATGTGTTTCGGGGCCTGAGGGTGGTCAAGAATTGGGGTTATTTGGGTGGATCCAGGGAACAAACCCGTGTGTTTCTTGGCCCATTTCCAGTATGATAGTGAGTGTCTGATTAGGGGGCTTGGCGAGTTTTTAAGGCTCTGTCCCAGGTTAAGGGCCTTAAAGTGTGGTTCTCTAAATACACACAGGCCGGTTGATGACATATAGAATGTGCTTTTGGGAGGAAAGACAGGTGATGGAACAGGTATTAAACTGATAGGAATGAGTATTACAACTTAATACAACTCTCTTATCTGGTGGCACCTTAGATTGCACGTGCAGTGTCCCAAATTCGAAGTAGGAGGTCCGACCAAGCATCTTTTTCCATCTCCCTGTTCCAAAAATCCATGCCATATACACGTCCCCTGATAGCTAACGTAACAGGTATTAAACTGATAGGAATGAGTATTACAACTTAATACAACTCTCCTATCTGGTGGCACCTTAGATTGCACGTACAGTGCCCCAAATTCGAAGTAGGGGGGTCCAACCAAGCATCTTTTTCCATCTCCCTGTTCCAAAAATCCATGCCATATACACGTCCCCTGATAGCTAACGTAACAGGTATTAAACTGATAGGAATGAGTATTACAACTTAATACAACTCTCCTATCTGGTGGCACCTTAGATTGCACGTGCAGTGCCCCAAATTCGAAGTAGGAGGTCCAACCAAGCATCTTTTTCCATCTCCCTGTTCCAAAAATCCATGCCATATACACGTCCCCTAATAGTGGACGTAACAGGGATTAAACCGATAGGAATAGTACTACTTAACAGTACACACCTTATAATAACGCAGACAGAGGCAACGCGTATAATCTTCCATGCTGGGCAGTGGAAGCCCCCAGACTCTGACCTGTGTATAATATTCCATGCTGGGCAGTGGAAGCCCCCAGACACTGACCTGTGTATAATATTCCATGCTGGGCAGTGGAAGCCCCCAGACGCTGACCTGTGTATAATATTCCATGCTGGGCAGTGGAAGCCCCCAGACTCTGACCTGTGTATAATATTCCATGCTGGGCAGTGGAAGCCCCCAGACTCTGACCTGTGTATAATATTCCATGCTGGGCAGTGGAAGCCCCCAGACTCTGACCTGTGTATAATCTTCCATGCTGGGTAGTGGAAGCCCCCAGACTCTGGGAGTCTGAAGAAGAGGAGTCAGAGGAGGAAGGTGGCTTTGAGGAGGTGGAAGACCAAACACAGCAGGCGTCCCAGGGGGCTTGTTGTCCCCTTTCTGGGACCCTTGGTGGCTGGGTGGAGGAAGAGACATTCAATGACATCAGTGAGGACAAGGAACGGGACATGGCTAGCTTGGTATCCAACCTTGTGCAAATGGGCAGTTTGCGGTTGTGCAAAGGGACTGTTTGCGGTTGTTTGCGGTGCATTAAACGGGGATATTGGTCTGTTACTGTGAAGCGGGTGTAACCCTTACACTACCTGATCGATACAACATCATACCTCATGTTTCAAAGCATGTTATTCCAAACAATTTAGGAATGGAATTTAGGAATGTTAGGTGATTTATGCCCTTTATGGCTTAAAACCAGACTCTGCATCAACTATGTAATTTTCCGTGGGAGTTTTGCCATGGATCCCCCTCCGGCATGCCACAATCCAGGTGTTAGTCCTTTTGAAACAACTTTCCCATCACTATTGTGGCCAGAAAGAGTCCCTGTGGGTTTTGAAATTCGCCTGCCCATTGAAGTCTATGGCGGTTCGCCGATGTTCGCCCGTTCGCGAACATTTGATGGAATTTGCGTCCGCGGTTCGAGAACCTAAAATTTGATGTTCGCGACATCACTATCCCACGCCATTGCTGGTAGCCATGTTCCAAGATGTATACCTATTGTCATTTGGTGACGTCCCATTAAGTTTTTTGCTATCAATCAATTCACATTATCACGTGTCATATTGTTATCAGGCTTTCAGGGGAATGTTGATACTCCATAGTATCACAAATTGGACTTTGCATGTGTAATATCCCTTTAGTATTATATATGATATATATTATTATCTAATATCTCATGATATTATTACTATTATTATTATTGCTATTATATGTATTAACCCACTGCATAGTAACTAGGTCTTATTCATTTACTGACATAGAAATGTGTCACAAATGTGTTGTATGTGGATGTCCCAAAACCCCAACCATTAAAAACACACTGACACAGTGAGAACAGTGTAACAAAACTTTATTTCATATACAGAGCACAGTCAGAAATGGACAAGACTGGGCATTAATATCATGGGTGTGGTGTGGGTGAATCCCAGGAGAGCAGGAAGCTATTGTTGAGAAAAAGGGGATACCTAATAGGGGTAATGTCATAGTGTAGAATAAGCATGATGCATAGCACCTACCAGGGTCACATGTGGTCACTACACCACTGCAACTGGAATCTGATGAGAAAAAGGATGTCTAGAAATCACTCAATTTAATTGAAGAAACCTTTAATGTGCATAGTACTTACAACTTGTCTATATCTGCTCAATGAAACAGATGCTTAAGCCTCTGGATGGTGTAATCCAATCCAGTTTCACACATACAGGGTGTTTCCAAAACAAAAATCTGAAAAAAGTGTTACAAAAAAGGCGTAGGAAGATAAAACATTAAAAAAACATGCATGTACAGTACAGTGCTAAATCCTGTAACTGTAACAATATACCAACTCACCTGATTCTCATGTGCAAGCATTACTAACCATTAGCTAGCTCTCAGGAGATCACTGGCCATGTCCACTAATAGTAATATGTCATCTCACAATAAATGCTTAGATGTGACCACAGTCAGTGGTCAAGGTCTACTATCACCTTCACAATATGATCTTGTTCATCAACATTGACATCACATCCATCAGCTATACAGCTGTTAGCACATTTTAAAGGATATTCATGATATCAGCAATAGGGGAAAACACTCATTAATATGGAGAGGGCGCAAAGGTCGGCAGCCAGATACAATTTTACTTAAATCAGACCCAAGGATCTGTTCTCATACTGATATTGAGGTCAGGATCACATGCTTCACTAGTGCTTGTATTAATGCTGGGTGTCATTAGCATTCCATTGTGAGACTATACAAGTCCGCCACCATAGCGGTATTAGTCTACATTTAAGCTAACAACAATCATGTCTTAGATATCTGGCTATATGATAGCTTTAAAATTGTGGGAGCTACATGTTAAGGGGGCTGTCATTGAAGGGATGAGGCACTGTGAAAACCTTAAACCTCATACATTTCATTCACAATGCTTGCAGATGCAGAAGATGCCTTCATGGTCCTGAATAGTACCTAAAACAATTATAAACAAAAATATAACACCTACAAAACAAGGCCATAAAAAAGACAAGTACTGCAGCCTATCTTCTCAACAGCATTCCTCAGTGACCATCAATTGGTGAAATGTTAAATAGAACTCTACGTGTGCACAGAGGAAAGGATCGTGGACCATGTGATGGGAGGAAGCCATCTGCACACAAATTATCACCATCATATAGGCCAAGATCCAAGACTCTGTAGCCAGGCTAGAGTATGTTAACATTTGGACCAATAGATGGTCAATGAGGAGTGCTATTGAGAAAGCACAAACATATGCGCAGCCCCTACATCCTCCTCCTCCGACCCACAGGGCCCCAATCCCCAGGGGCCAGCTGCCGTTTCCTTGGTGTTACAGGATGGGGGGCGGGGCAGGGGGAGGCATCCCTCCAGGAGGCAGCAGCAATAGCAGTGGTAGTGGTGCTGGTGACCTTTGCGGAGGCATGGGGATAGGAGAGGAGAGGAGCGTCCGGGCTGTGGGTGGGAGGTGGAGGCCTCCAGGGTGGAGGAGACAGGCCTGGGGACCAGAGAGCTGTGCAAGGCGTCCATAGTCATGTGTTAAATGCGCTCTGGTCTGCCCCTGAGCAGCCTAGCCAGGTATGATTTAGTCGTTAGGTGGTGCCAACTCTCCTCCCTATTGCGCCTGGCCAGGCTGCACATGACGTCCGCAAGATTGGCTGGCCTGAATCCCACAGAGATACTCCATCTGCTATTGCATGATGGCCAGCATCTCTGCCTGCGCAGGCTGACTTGGTGGTTGGGATGGAGGTACCTGGGGCGTGGACTGGTGAGGGGATGGTGGTGTCCCAGTGGGTAGGCAGTGGGTAGGGTCTTGGGTCCAGCCTTTAGCCTTGCTTCATGGGGGTGGTGGTATTGGTAAACCGTGATTGGATCATAAAAGCGAATCACATCTCGGTCAGTTCATTAACAGTTTGCGGCCGCGGGGTGGTTTACAGGTTTTTTTGGAGGCCTCGGCCCATAACTTGCTCGCTTGATCAATTGAATAGAGCTGGAATCTGAGACGACCGGGAGCCCACAGCACGCCTGCCGACATAAGATCTATATCCCGTGAGATGCGGACTTAGAATTAATTGGGCTCATAGTCCAGAAGTTTATGCATCTGTTTAATTGAGCAGATGAAGACAGTTGTAAGTGCTATGATCATTACTGGTTACTTCAATTAGATGGAGTGATTTATGATGATCATTTTTGTCATCAGATTATGGTAACTGTGGTGTAGTGACCACATGTGACTATTGTAGATGCTATGCATCATCATCCTTATGCAGTATTACATTTCCCCCTTTAGGTATCCCCTTTTTCCCAAAGAGCCTCTTGCCCTTTCGGGATCAGCTAACACCACTCCCATTACAATAATCTGTGTATCAAATAAAGTTTAGTACAGTCTCTGTGTGTTTTCAATGGTTGAGGGTTTGTGACATAAACATACATCACATGTCTGTCACGTTCGTATATATGTAATGAGCCCTAGTTATTGTCCAATAGATTGTTATGTGAACATTCCAACTCATTACAGTGACACAGGCATAGTTTCAAAGTGGTTACATGTATTAGTCATAACGACTTTAGGTTTGATTCTCAGCATCGGGATATCATGCTTGCAGAACTTTCTTGGTGAGGTTTGTGAGTTATTACACAAATCAATTGTTATACTGTTGAGTATTAACATTCCCCCGAAGGGTTGATCACAAAATGACAGGTGATATTATGAATTAATTGATACAATAACACTTGATATGGGTTTACAACATGATAATGGATATACATCTTGCCACATGGCCAACAGCAATGATGTGGGACCTTACAAAATGGGCGTAGCCGAGATTGGCCCTGATGGAGGTAAGTTGGCTGTTGCACCCCATGCTTCTGCACAGCTGCCAGGTGTGTTTGCTGCCCTTCCTGATGTGTTGTACTACATTAGTGTAGTGTATGTTCATTTGTCAGGCAGTTTCATGATTTTGTGTTGCAATTTAGTCAAATAGTGTCGGAATTGCTTCATGCATCTTGCAGCAACACTTTCCATATTGGCATATGCATGACCAATTCCAAAATATAAAAAAAAAATCATATTGTTTTGAGCCTTATTTTTTCCTTGGTGATTGCTGTGCAATTAATCCTAATGCCTTTCACTGCGTTGCCAGTATTTTAAAGTACGTTAGTGTGTTTATATTTGATTTTGCACTCATAAGAAGAGGTGTTTAACCCACTTGCAAGTCCAATTTGGAACGTAATATTTTTTGCTACTTTTGCCATTTACAGGTTTGAAAGCAATTGTGGCCTTGTGGAATTTTTGCAATTGAATTGCCATATGCGATTTTAGCGATTGTAACATTTGTGGGCTTGAAAGATCAAAGGCAGAGATGGGTCGGAGTAACGGTTTTGACAACCCGCAGGAATGTTCAGCCTGTAACAATTTGGTGGTAGCTATAAGAGACAGATTGAATAGCAATAACTTTTACTGGCTACATTACGGTCTCCAGTAATTACAATTTGCCCAATTGAATAGGGGCCTATATGCCTAATATAACAGGTTCTGGCAAAATTAAGGGACATAATGTGTATATTAAAACGTAACTATTATTTTCTTTTAATAAAATGAATAAAAAGTGAAATACACATCCCAAAACTTTTTAGTGTAATCCTAGTGTTATTCGGCAAATGGGGAGTAGTTTCTGAGTGCACCAAAATAGAAAATGTGATTACTCACCCAAATTCAATACCACATCAATCTGTAAGACAAATTACTTTAAATATAGACCCTCACATAATACAAGTTGTACAAATTAATATCTCTAATTAGGTAACAGAGAACAGTCTAATCTAAATACTCACCTTTAAAATTTAGAGGCAATACACTGAACCCCCTAACTTCAATTTATAATAATGCCATGAATTAAATCACATATAT